>CAUJGJ010000434.1:1019116-1021616 GCA_963170055.1 Halisarca cf. caerulea
CACCACAACACGACAAGTC
Source organism: Halisarca cf. caerulea (assembly GCA_963170055.1). Classification (NCBI taxonomy): domain Eukaryota; kingdom Metazoa; phylum Porifera; class Demospongiae; order Chondrillida; family Halisarcidae; genus Halisarca; species Halisarca cf. caerulea. The sequence goes on from CAUJGJ010000434.1 coordinate 1,019,136, forward strand.
ACACTCTCACAGGTTTCAATTGTTGACTATTAAGTTCCCTTATCTCCTCTCTCAGCTTCTCCACTGTTCTCTGGGAGTCGTGATATTGCTGACTCAGCACTTGGTGTTGGTGCTGCAAATGGAGGGAAAGATTTCTGCTGTAAGAAGCATTTTCAAAATTGCACAAATTAAAGAAATTCAATAAAAGAAAAATGTAAAAATGATGACAAAATTATCAACTACAACTTCATTTATGATAAGTTATGCTATGATCCATAGCAAGGTAAAGTGTGTCACTGTATAAAGCAGCCACCTGTCCACAGTGGTCACTGTATAAAGCAGCCACCTGTCCACAGTGGTCACTGTATAAAGCAGCCACCTGTCTATAGTGGTCACTGTATAAAGCAGCCACCTGTCCACAGTGGTCACTGTATAAAGCAGCCACCTGTCTATAGTGGTCACTGTATAAAGCAGCCACATGTCTACAGTGGTCACCATAAAATCTGAAACCAACACAAGTTACAAGATAATCTTCATCATACCATATATCTGGAAATACTGGTGATCATTAATTTTGATTTGCGCAAGATCAGGCCGTAATTTAATATTGGCGGAAATTAACTTTGGTGTTTGCACAGCAGGGACAAAGCATGGTAAGTAGGTATATGTAAATTTGGTGATAATAATTTAGCGATTTTGATCCTGACTGCCAAACCGCCAAATTAAACATGTCGCCAATATTTCCAGATATACGGTATTCATATGTGCACACATTCAGCACACGTACCTCGAGATCTCTCCTCTCCCTCCTCTTCTGCTCCACCAAATGTGAGTACTCCTGCTTCAGTTTGTGGATTTCTCCTCTCAACTGTTGTTCCAACTGACGAGAATATGTCTCTCTGTTCTGAAATACACAGTGTGAAAAGATACACATGTTGTGATAATGTACGGTAGGGATCAAAAAAAAGTTAACATTGCGATCCGCAATACGTGCGTATTACGTACGTATTAAGCCAGGTTCACAATATGACGCGTTGCCCTGCGTTGCAGAAGCGTCACGCGTTGCGTTCATTTGTGAACATTGCGCGTCATGCAAACGTCTTGACGCGTTGACGCACCGCACCGCAACGCAAGAGTTGAAAAAAGTTTAACTTTGACGCGTTGACGCACCGAAGAAAAGTCTTGTAGAGGTTCGGAATAGCCATTTATTCGATTGAAATCTTTCGAAAAGGCTACAAAAGGGTCTCGAAAGTCTCTTACAAAGGCGGGGAACCAGTTAAGAGATCACTGCATTTGTTTCACTTCGAACCGTCATTGAAAACTTCTCCAAGTACACCCGAATCAGGATCTACTTCCTTACCGAGAGCAAAATATTGAAGTGCTTAATAGTATCTGTATGTTTGGTGGCATAATCCTTAAAAATGTTGAACCACGAATGGTAGAACGCGTGCAATTGTGAACACTTGTACGCATATATCACGTATGCGCAGAATGACGCGACGCGTGAACGTTTGCTGATGCGTCATATTGTGAACCCGCCTTTACTGTGCGCAATTACTCTGCGTAATAACAGAGAATACCGCAATTACGAAAAATAATTACGTAGCGCAAGTTCGCTATGTTGTACCTTTAGGAAGTCTTTCTGTGCTCTTCAAACATTGGTTAAACTTCGACCTTGTTTCTAGTATGCCTTTAAACAGGCGTTGGCTGACCTACGTGGAGATTCCTTGGCCAATGTCGCAACTTATTAGTCCGGCAAATCACACATCAAGATGGAAATGCTCTCCTTTTCTGACCAAAACACTAAACCACGCGTTCTCCTTAGCAAAATGGGAACGATCTTGGAGATATAAGCTTGTGGCTACGTACGTAGGTAGGCTACGAGCTGATAACGAGCGAAAATACCCGTCTACTCTACGGGTTTCTTAAGTGTCTTCCGAAGAGTCATAATCAACATCGATTACAATTTTCCTTGCTTTCAAAGACTTTGAAACTAAGTAAAAAGACTCAGGGAACGATATCTCCAAGGTCGCCGCTACGGCCATTTTGTCATTGGCCAACATAATAAAATATGCGCGTATGGCAAGCCAAATGTTGCAAAAGTCCACTACGTCGGTCGACGAATCTCACGACGTCGGGAGTGACGCACGACGTCGTCACACAATAAGTTGCAACGTCGGGAGTATACACGACGTCGACAGAGAACTCCTACAACGTCGGGAGTACTTCGTGCTTTTCGCAACGTTGTGAGTGCTACGTGACGTCGCGAGACATACAGCGGACAATTTTGTGACTTAGTAAACCTTCACGACGTCGGTAAAATAATACTCAAAGCGTTGTGAAATCTCACCACGTCTTCCCGTGATATTATGAGCGTTTAACTTTTGCTGGTGATTCTGTATAGAGTCTATGTTCTGAATCAGCTACGTGGCGAAACATGGCGACTGGTTGGAACCGATTTTTCTCGGTACTCGAGGACTTCCTCGGTGAGATACAAGTTAG
>CAUJGJ010000434.1:1044116-1054116 GCA_963170055.1 Halisarca cf. caerulea
TTTAACAGCTGTAATACCCTGTGTTAGTGCTAAGAAATGCCAGGCTAAAATGTTTCCAACTCAATTTCCTGAGTTGAGGAAAATCGGTGTTCTGAATTAGGGACTGTTCAGAATTCAGGCACTCTGCCTTACATTTTTGAATCATATTATATATTGCCTTGCCAAACCTCACCATTCCTCTTGCCAACACGAGAGAAGGACCACATAAGAATGAGCCCCACCCTATCCACATACATGTACGTACTGGAATGGGTGACTACTTTTGAAGACTAAACCAACGAAATTAGAAATAAACCGTAAATATTGTGCATATAAGCTTTACTCACCACGTTTCCACTGTTGGAGGGATGCACGTCTGTCAAGCTGTCGGCTGAAACGGGCGATACGGGGCTCGAAACGCTAGTTCGCTTCTTGTCTTTATTTTTGCCAAATGAAAGAAAGGACCTCTTCTTCGGTCCGTCACTGGCTGATGTATCCGTCGAACTCGAGTTATTTGGATTTGTTGAACGTCCTTTCAGCTCATGTTCACTGGGACCGCTTTTCTCTTTCCGACCATTTCCCACAAGAAGTCGATTGAACATATCCGTAGATTTATCGACAGATAGCTGTTAACACTGTTAAAATGTGGTATTTGTATTCACAGCAGTATAATAAGGTCGATCGAGGTTGTGGACTGCAGGACTAAGGTCATAAAACCTATGCAAATAACTGGTAGCCACCATTACCAAAAACGTATATATATTGTATAGCAAAATTAATATGGTCAATGTATGCGTACATACCTACTTGTATATGTACCACCATATATGGAATGACCACATGGTCACAATTACATGCCTGATCAAGTTGTAATAATATTGATATAACGGGTCATGTGATTCTTAGAGGTCAGTTATTTCATGCAAGTTTACATGCAGCCATGATCTAGCTAAGTCTTGTAGAATCAGCAGTGAATGCTCTTCAAGTGTAACTCGAGCATGCCAGCCCAGACCCCAATAATAGTTACTCTAGCAATATCACTGGTTGGGGGAGGTCACAAATAACCATTGTTATTCGTGTGAACAGCTTTAACCCCTGACATCAGAGGATACATCAATAATCCGGACAGTCCATTCTGGTCTCAAGGTGTCCAGAATAGAGTTTTTACTGTAGACTGTTAGTCACGTAGAAGGAGTCAGGTGGTCTTCAATTAATTCTTACATGATTTAAAGACTGCTTTGTTATTTACTATGATACAACCAAGATTGCCTACATGAATGTGTGTAGGGGATACAACACAAATTTCAGTTAACATGAAAGTAGAAAATGACCTCTCCAATGCCTCTAGTCTTCCTAATTGTTCTCAGTGATAAGATGAACTTCAGATAACATGCATAAATGAATTTAAACATTAATTCTTTTCATCAGTACCTTGAGTTATGTGTTAAGAGGATTCTACTGTACATGTATGAGTTAATCAAGTGTGTGTGTGTGTGTGTGTGTGTGTGTGTGTACATGTGTGCGTGTGTGTGTGTGTGTGTGTGCGTGTGTGTGTGTGTGTGTGTACATGTGTTCATATACGTACGTACATATGTATGTGTCTGCCCTCAACAAAGTAAACAGATGAGCCTAATAATATGAGCTGCTCTATACAAGTGAGTGTAACATAAGGATAGCTCAAGACTGTATAATTATGGGGAAAAAACTATAGCACAAATGTCCAATCCACAATTGCAAGGTAATGCACCTTTCCAGAGATTTTATGTCGTGATACAGTTCACCTATTACAGGCTCCCCCTGTATAGTTATGGTATGCATACATACATACATACACACACACACACACACACACACACACACACACACACACACACACACACATGTACACATATTATGTAATATAATATTGACAATGTGTTCACAGTATGTTACATGTCGGCTGCGTCGCCATTTTCACTCATAATTTGGTTATTTCTGAGAACACAAGATCACTCCTATAGCTGCCCCAAACAAGCCTTAGATAAATTATACAAAAGAATCAGATTCAGGACAAAACTGAATAAATAGAGAACACTTAATGTAGCACTACATAATGGGAGCATATATATACCTTAGCAAACCTTCACGATTCACCTTGCCAACACAAACCCTGCAGGGTCCTATGCTGCCAGCAATACAGAAGGACCACATAAGGCTGAGCCCCACCCAATCCGCATATGTACGTACATGTACATACTGGAATGGAGTGACTAATTTGGACGACTGTACCATGCAACATTGCAACATAAGGAACAAAACGCAATATTATTGTGCCTATACGCTTTACTCAACCACGTTTCCACTATTACAGGCCTAGGGATACACGTCTGTCAAGCCATTGGCTGAAACAGGAGGAATGGGGCTCAAATTGCTTGCTCACCTCTTTAAGTTGTCTTTCTTTGTGCTAAAATTGAATGAAGAAAAGGACTTCTTCTTCGGTATATAGCACTTCTTTATTGCAGTTAGGTCAATCGAGGTCAGGTCAAAGTTTCTCGCAGTCAAAATAACTTGAGCTCACAACTGCAAGCAAGTCAATGGTACACATATATTATAATATATCATGCATCACATGACCATGATGATTCGGCCTGATGTTCATATGACTGGCCATGGCTATATCAGGCATGGATCATTAATTTGTGCATGTGATTCCCAAAGGTCAATCATATCCTGTCAGTTTACAATAAATTGCAGCTTGAGCATGCTCAGTCCCCCAGTGTTGGCGACTAGCTCTATATATATAGGAATAGTTCTTATTATGTTATTATATTATGTTTGATATCTGTTCTTATCTCTCCCTACCTCCCTCACCTCTCCCTCTCCTCTTCTCCCCTCACCTCCCTCGCCTCTACCTCTCCTTCCCTCACGTACCTCTCCTCTCTTCACCTTTCTGATCCCCTCCCTCTCCATGCATGCTTTCGTTTCCCTCACTCCCTTACTCTCCCTCTCCATTCCTCACCTCTCCCTCTTCCTTCTTCACCTCTCCCACTCCCTCCCTCTCCTCCCCTCTCTCCACTCTCCCTCTTCTGTCCTCCCTCACCTTTCCTTCTTCTACACTCCCTCTGTCACCTTTCACTCTACATATCTCCCTCTCCCTCCCTCTAGCTCCATCACTTCTCCCATTCCTTCCCTCCTTTAGCTCTCCTCCCCATCCTGAATTCTACTTTCATAGATGATGTCAACCTTGCAATTGTGTTTGTGGTGGTGCTAGGACCTGTATGTTAGGCTGTCTGTTTGTATGCTGTATGCCTCATTGTGCATATGGCTATATATTATTTATTGATTGATTGATATAGCCAATACAAAACACATCAAGGGTGCAACTAGCTGGGTGTATAACATTATACTGTACACATACATGCTCATTATGTTCAGTATCATGTTTTATACACCTGTGTGTGTGTGTGTGTGTGTGGGTGTGGGTGGGTGTGGGTGTGGGTGTGGGTGTGTATGAGTATAATTGCATAATATTTTATCAAAAAAAAAAAAAAAAAAAAGAGGACCCCATGTCATTTGGCCTGCTCAGGGAGTTAACACTCACTCTCAAGGATATTGAGAAGACTAGTAGTGTGGGAGACCAGTTGCGAGACCCAAAGCTCCCCCCATACGGTTCTTTGTACAGGAGTATTGCAACTGACCACTGAGGGACAGGATTTTTTTTTCAGAAATAAATCCGAAAAACCCGTCTGACGAGGGAATTGAACCCATAACCTCAGCACTACATGTCACCATCGCTAGCCGCTAAGCCATCAGAGACCTGCTGAATATTTACTATTAAAAGCGCTACTTATAGGTACGCTAGGTAGGTAATAGAAAAAAAAAAAAAAAAAAGTAAGTGTAGCGGGGTTTGGTGTCCGTTAACTTGGCTTCTATGCCAGCTGTCCCACTCTGATTATATTTTACTAAAAGAGCTTTAAAATACTGTTCAATCTGCGACTCGCAAAATGGCGGCAGAATTCTAGCTAGTCCTATGATTAGTCCTTTGAGTCAATCACGAAATGTTTAGCTGACGTGAAAACGCACCCTTTGGTCAATCATATGCCCGCCGAAGAGAAGAACTGCTTCGTCGAGCTAAAGACAAGTTGAAACCTGCTTGTAGTTGTGAGGAATGGAACTCGGGAAGATCGCCGGGTACCGACAAAAGCAACATTTGCAGCATTGAAGGTGCAGCCGTGGGAGAAATTTGAGCCAATGTTGCGGACTAACTACGTTCTCAAGAACAGCGCAAATGGAGAGGTCTGTGTGTGTGTGTGTGTCTATTATCTGTGGTGTGTGTGTGTGTGTGTGTAGTCTCGCGTGGCCAGCCCCTTTTTCCTGTTCTCTGCACTTCCGGAAGTGCAGAGAACAGGAAAAAGGGGCTGGCCACGCGAGACTAGTGTGTGTGTGTGTGTGTGTGTGTGTGTGTGTGTGTGTGTGTGTGTGTGTGTGTGTGTGCGTGTTCGTGTGTAAATACGTACGTATGTTTTGTGTGTGAGAGAGTGCGTGTGTGCTCATGTGTGTGTGTGTGTGTGTGTGTGTGTGTGTGTTTACTGAGTCTCTTTTTCCTCTCTCCTGAGGTGGTCAATGCACAGACAAAGGTATCAGGAGAACATGCTGTGTTTTTCATTGCCATAGCAACAGAAGCAGAAATCAGAGAGAAATGTAAGTTTGTAATGTGTACATTCACATTTTAGTGTCTGTTGATTTGTACATCATTGACACGTCAGCAGCCTTTTTGTCAATCCTACAAATATTTATCACGGGTAGCATAAATCCTCCGTGTATATGATCCTGTCAGAGAACTGGCTAATGGTAATGTTGTTTTTTTTGCTGTTTGTGTCCTCCATTTTTGTTTGTTATATGATTGTCTTTATAATAGCACGGCTTGACAAAATAAGTTGGTTGTCATGGAGATGTATGAAAATGCAAAACAGTACTCAACGTAAATGCATGAGTGCTTGATGGTGATTTGTTCTCTGTTTACTATAATTGTACTTGTTGTTCGCAGAGAGGCGTGGTCATCCCTGAAGACACACCCCTCACCGGTTGTACTGAAGCAGTCATATATATACATAATACCAAGACCTATAGTTACCATGACAACAACACAGACTTTACGATAAATAACAGAACAGAACATATTATGTTAGTGTAATAATTATTCTCTTAATAATTTTTCTGTGCAAAGCATGGATCAAGTGATGTTTGTCAAAGTGGAGTAATGTGTGTTTGTATGCATGCGTGCGTGTGTGTGTTTGTGGATGAGTGTGTGCATGCATGTCTTTGCATATGCGCGTGTGTGCATATGTATGCATGCATGCATGTGTGTGTGTGTGTGTGTGTGTGCGTGTGTGCCTGAGTGCATGCGTGCGTGTGTGTCTGCGTGTTATAAGACTAACATTTCTCACTAGCACCACACACATTCACAGTGGACACACATGAAGATATTCCAAACTGCTGTAGGTGTATTCGTGTAATACTGGTGTGCGGTGCAAAGACCACAATATTTCTCACTAACACCACACATACATCACATCACAGTGGGTCCACACGAGTTTTCCCAACTGCTGTGGGTGTATATATTTGTGTAACACTGGTATGGTGCATGATGTGAAGACCACAACATTTGTCACTATAGCACCACATGCACACATGCAGTGGACACGTGTACATGAAGTCTCTGAATAGGACTTTGGTCACATGCACACTGTAATCATGATCTAACACATGCACATCACACACAGAGCATGTATTCTAGCTGTATAATGTACGCGCACAAACACACACACACACACACACACACACACACACACACACACACACACACACACATGCACACACTTGACTATGTAGTACTGTGCACGTGCAATTCATGGTCCGGTCACATGCGACGTGTCACATCGATGTGCAGTTATTGCATGACCATGTGCACAAAGTACGTCTCATGATCTTGCAATTGGATCAATATGTTGTCAGTGTTGTACATGTGTGTACTGCACATACACAGTCAGGCTTATTAATGCATACATTTTAATAATCTGCACACAACCTGTATTATGTACATATACGTTTGATCTGTAGGCCTGTTGTAGAAAAGGATCCTCCAAAAACCCATGGAACAAGAATAATCTGCGAAACCGGTGCAGGGCTAGGTGGGCAAAGGGCAAGACGGGCATAGGGCTAGACGAGCACTGTGCAAATTCCTACATCCCGCAGCACATATATATATGCACATATATAATATATATATATATATATATATATATATATATATAAATATACATGCATTTGAAAAACATTGACATACGTATAATAATTATAAACAATTATATATAATCAGTAACATTATCTAATTCCATTCAATTAAAAAAGGTCATCACGAACATAGCATATATGGTGCAAAAACTATATAACGTACACACAACATGCATATAATATGCAGATCTACTAACGTTTGTTTCTTTTGATTGCAAAGTGTACTGCCATGCTGTATATTGCATATGTCACTACATTGACTGGTTGGGTATAATAATACTATTTATTGTACATTTCATAAAGAAGAGGTATAAAAGTAAGAGTCTGTTACACAAGACTCACACCATGGAGGGAGAATGCTCGTCGTCGATGTGATATCTGAACTCTCTGATCTGTCCATGACGGAACCTCTTACCACAATGTGGACAGACAAGGTTGGGATCGTACGGCCACAGCTCCTCGTCAACCTCATCTGCAACAGGCAATCCTCTCTGCACTCCTTGTTTGTAGTGTTTAGCTTGCTGTTTGATCTCACGATTAATCCCATCTCCGATGTACCTCCGATTAGGTTGAAAGGATGTGTCGGAATCAGAACTCAGCGACATTTGGACACTGCGATGCAAGGGTGCTGGGAGGCCAGCACTAAGTTCAAGATCAAAAGTGGACGTGTCATCATGAGAAGTGTTGTCAATAGGCATGTCTTTAATTCGTCCATCATAATTGGGTGTATTGTCAAAGTGAGCATCGTTTGTGACAAATTCATCTATTCTGCCTTCCCTGGAGTGCTTTCTATCCACTTGTGGAGACATGTATGGTGATCGTCCAACGGGGCTCCTAGCATCAGAGTAGCCGGAATCAGACCCAGGGTTCAGATGTGGAGGCTGTCCTTGTTGTCTGCGATCAGGAGGATAGTGGTTGTCCCTTTCAGTTATGTCTCCTCTGTTGGTGTATCCTGGAGGGACTTTGATGTCATGTTCAGGATAGTGTGGGTCTACAGGACCTCGTGGTGATACAGCCTGAAGACGAGGAGGGTGTAGGAGGGATGGGAATTGGTGAGTGTGTGTGTGTGTGTGTGTGTGTGTGTGTGTGTGTGTGTGTTGTGTGTGTATGTGTGTGTGTGTGTGTGTGTGTGTGTGTGTGTGTGTCATAATGTGTGTGTGTGTGTGTGTGTGTGTGTGTGTGTGTGTGGATGTGTGTTGGTGGGTGGGTGGGTGTGGATACAAGCATGTGTGTGTGCGCATGCATGCGTACATGTAAGTGTGCATATGTGTGTGCATGTGCATGTGTGGGTATCCAGTACTAGTATACTGCGGAAAATGCACAAACACAACAACTTGCACACTCACTGGCTGCTTCAGCCTGTCATGAAGTTCTCTTATCTCCTCTCTCAGCTTCTCCACTGTTCTCTGGGAGTCGTGATACTGCTGACTCAGCACTTGGTGTTGGTACTATGTAGAATATGAGTAGAATGCACACATTTCAAGGATCATGTCCACAGTAGAGGTATTTGAGTGTACCCACATGTACACAGTATACACTGAACAGACACACATATGTACGTATGTATGTATGTACTATATTATGTTAGTATGCATATTATTTACAAACTATAAGCAGTTTCACACATGCACACACACACACACACACACACACACACACACACACACACACACACACACACACACTTGTAACTTGTAACTTGTAACTTGTAATACCACAGCCTGCAGTGTGGGCTATATTGTGGCCCCTTGTTGGGCTCCCAAAGGGGCCCAACTGCGGGTGAGCCACCAGACATCAGTGAGGGAGACACCCACTGGATATGGGCCCAGCTGCCCCCACCATCCCTGGTGGCCCCCTCATGCAATCAGGGTTTGCCCATCTGTAAGGCTGCAAGACTCATGAGATGGGTAGGGCGGGGCTGCAGCTGAAGAGCCATGGAGTGTCCACCTAACTCACAGTAGCAGTGATTCCCAACCCTACATGGACACGCACACACACACACACACACACACACACACACACACACACACACACACACACACACACACACACACACCACACACACACACACACACACACACACACACACACACACATACACACAGAACACACACACACACACACACACTGACCTCATAGTCTTTCTTCTGTTGCCTGTTCTGCTCCTCCAGGTGGGAGTTCTTTGACTTCAGGGTGGCAACCATCATGTCTACATCCTCTACCACTACTCCGTGTTGGTCTTCATAGCAACCATGAGCCTCAAGGTTGACCCCTGCCTGAGTACCTCTCCCCAGGTGTGCATTATCCTGCTTCAGTTGATGGATTTCTCCTCTCAACTGCTTTTCCAACTGTTGAAATTGACCCTTTCGATCCTGTCACACATTGCAACAAAGTACACAGATGAAAGGATACAATTAGATGAAAAGTTTGTGAAAACTGTCATTATTTAAAAGAGCAGGAACATTCACATACGACAAACCTGTGATGTGCACTACCTCATTGTGTAGGTATAAAACCAAGTAACTTGCATACATACAAACGCAGGGGCATAGCCAGAAGAAAAATAAGGGGGTTTCTAAAGGCCATGATCATGGGCACATGGTGTACAAAAATAGTGGTATCATGGACACATTGTACGATAATAGCCTTTACTTACTGTATAGCATGTGGTATCAACACTGTGGCCACATGCCTGCAAATGAATACTAGTGTGTCAGACAAGCTATAAACAACTAAAAAGAGCACAAAGCATGTATGAATGTAGTAGAACAGCATCACAGTGCTCTCAGTAGAACCATGTGTGCAGGTTAGCCAAGTGCAGGACTGGTGCACGCTATAGATGACAATTGGAAAGAAGTGTTAGGATTAATTGCATGATTGATTAGCATACTGGTGGCTTCAGATTAAAGGGATTTCTAATGAGGGGGGTTTCCTGGCAACCAGGAACCAATGGAGCTATGCCCCTGCATACGTACATACGCACAGTATTATTCTCAAAAGACGTATACTTGCAAAAATCCACAAATAAGCATCGTAGGTCCCAAAATTCCCCTCAGCATGACATACAGTTTGGAAGTACAGTTTGAATCTCTCTATAATGAACCCAGGATACACTGAACTCCTGATATAACAAACATAGATCTTAGAATGAACACCAATTTACTCTATTGTAAATGAACCCTGATGTAGTGAACACCCTGATGTAGTGAACACCCTGATGTAGTGAACACCCTGATGTAGTGAACACCCTGATGTAGGGAGCACTCTGATGTAGTGAACACTCTGATGTAGTAAACACCCTGATGTAGTGAACACCCTGATGTAGTAAACACCCTGATGTAGTGAACACCCTGGTGTAGTGAACACCCTGATGTAGTGAACATCCCAATGTAGTCAACACCTTGGTGTAGTGAGCACCCTGACGTAGTGAACCTTTCCAGCGGAACCAAGGTGGTTCAGCATAGAGAGGTTTGGCTATATACAGTCACACCTGGTTTATCCCAAACTGGTTTATCTGAAAACCCCATTTATTCGACACTCTCCTGTGAATCGCCATCACCACTCACTGTACAAATTTGTCCTGATTTATCCGACACCTGGTTCATCCAACACGTTTTATGAGGAACAAATGTGGTCGGATAAACCAGGGCCCACTGCATACGAATGTACATATACACCAGTATAGTGCAATTAAGCTCCTTTCTGTATGTACATAACACTTTACTCCTAGACTACTCCTACGTATATA
>CAUJGJ010000434.1:1059116-1061616 GCA_963170055.1 Halisarca cf. caerulea
AGCCTTGTATTGTACGTATGTGGTTATGCTCACACAAGACAGAATGACAATGTGAAGGTACACAAAACACAATGACAACAACAAACAAACCTGCAGAGATTCAATTTGCTTCCACAGATCTTCAATTTGCCTGTGCATTTTAGCCATTTGTTCATCAAGGTCCTTGTCATTAGCTTCAGCTTCTTTCTCTTTATGTTGTTTGAAGAGCTTTTCTTCCAAAGTGGACATTTGAGCTGTATACTTCACTTGCAAGTCTTTCAACTGCTTCTGCGCATAATGTGAGGTGAGCATGCATGTAACCTTAATCAATACACAATACACACATATAATGCTAAACCATCTCACTGTGTTGAGGTGTACATATGTACATATCTACATACTGTATAGGTACAAAACTTTTGCAGGGCTTTCAAGAATTTTGCAAATGAGCATGCACTCAGGAAAATTTAATAGTGAATATTTGGTTAAATACATAAACAATATATTAATCTAATATTATAGGGACTGGTCAATTAATGAAAATAAAATTGTGAATTACAACCAAGCTTTCGATTTGTGAAACATAAGCCCCACGAAAATAAGTGCCCATATGGTACATCTACCACAGACACATACGTAATTATGACAAATCACACACTGAAGAGTGAATCAGTTTGCTGTACAGCAATTCTACAAAATAGAGGGGATTTTTCAAAGGGCAAAATTTTCATGAATGCTAAAAAATTATTACTCATGATCAAAAATTCACAGTTGATGCCCTCAGGAAGTTAACACTTGCAGTAATTATACTAACTTTTGTGAGTAAATATTTCGTGGTTCTTTTCTCAACCATGAAAACCACAAATTTCTACTCCTCAAACAAGTAAACAGTATACGTAACATAACCTACATAAGCACGTATGTACACACTTGTAGTGAAATGACTGTTTTCTCCTTCTCCTCCATCTCCTCCTGCAGCTTTTGCTTGAACTTACTTGACTCTGATTGAGCCTTTTCCATGAGTACCTCTTTTTCTCTCTGTGACCAAGAAAAGCAATACTACTCACACAACACCTTATCAGCAAACACAATGCATACGTACGTACGTACGTACATAAGGTACATGCTTCACTTTGCAACTAAACATACGGTATTTCCCATAGTAATTTTAGTGATGACTATTCATTCATTACATCTTCATTCAGCATTCGATCAGGGTTCATTTAAGCCATCGTTCAACCTTTGTTCATTCTGATTGATCACGTGATAGCGGAATCGTCATCATGGAGTCCCAAGTTATTGGAGTGTGCAGACGAACGTTATGGTATATTCTAACTACGTAAAACAGCAAATTCTCTATCTATACTCAGTATATGTACGTATGTGTGTACTAACCTCCATTTTCCTACGTAAAATAGCATTGCCGCTCTTCAATTCATCTCTCGCTACATTTAATTCTTGTTCTGCCTTTTTAAACTCTTCCTGGACATCATTTAGCTCTTGTTGGAGCTGACTAGACCTTCTTTCTGATTCTTCAAGAGCAGTCCTACTCTGCACACTTTGCTCCTATGCATACAAACAAAGAATACGTATACTGTACATGATTCTGCAGATAATGTACACATCATAGTAAAGATGTAAATATAAGCATAGATATGTGTAATATTATAATATGGTTAGATACACAAATGTGTACTACACAATGTAAATAGCCATGTAAGCTTCCATGCACCCATTCACCCACCCATGCACCTGTCCACACACACACACACACACACACACACACACACACACACACACACACACACACACATACACACAGCAAAACATGAAAGAATCAATCAAAATGTCATATGTACGTATGTATACAATTGAATTGCCATGCGTGTGTACATGCACCACGGCAATTCATGGTATCACATACAAATACACATAATAATGACACACAATTACAGTCATGTACACAACATGGATGCATGCATGCATATTGTAGACTGGCCTGTACCTCAAGCTTAGTGCAGACAGTAGCTTTGGCTTCCTTCAATGCATCCCTCTCTTCTTTTGTGTCTTTTAATGCAACCTTCAAAGCATTCACCTCTTGCTTAAACTGCTCTGACCTTCTCTCAGTTTCTTCCAGAGCAGTTTTACTCTGCACAGATTGTTCCTTCGGGTATATACAAAAAACATGGACAAATGAAAATTTACACAAAAATAATACATACACACATACATATACTTACGTATACTACACAACTGAAATTGCCAAGCTTTTGTGCACACACACACACACACACACACACACACACACACACACACACACACACACACACACACACACAAACCTGCAATTTCTGAATCTCCTGCTGTTTCCCAGTCAGCTCCTGTCGCATCCTCACCAGCTTTTTCTCGGACACACTCTCCTTCAACTGCTCAAGAAAATCCTTATTCTCAGCTTCAAGAGACTCTTTCTCTTTCTGTGCAGTCGAACAGAACTACAGTGAAACTTGCTTAGTACCTACGT
>CAUJGJ010000434.1:1066616-1096616 GCA_963170055.1 Halisarca cf. caerulea
TTTTTGCTATATGAGAAATTCACTACAGTCAGTTAAAATTTCATAGTAGAAAATTATAACTGGGTCACATAAATTTATTCACTATAATATATATGCAGAAATTCACTAGAAGAATATTAAATAATTACCTAAAATTATAGTATGTTATCCTTACACAATCACCACATGTCACCACCCTTTGTATAAAAGCTTTGAGTTTTCACTCTGTAATATTCCCTGATGAAGGCAACTGTGTTGCCGAAACGTTGGAATTACTATTACTCAAATTCTGGCTAGTGTGGACAACTTAGGATTAATTGATGGATATATGTACCTAGTGACAAGGAACTATTTCACACTGTAAGAATATTCTTTATATTGAATGAATCTTCGCAGTAGGTATGTACATACATACCTCTCGCACTTTAGGGCCATATTTGGGCTCTTCCTTGTGATCTGTGATAGGAAACTACAGAAACACAAATACACACACATACACAAAACTCAAAAGTGAAAGGTACAGTTATTGTATAATTAATTCAAGTATAGTACAATTGTACATTATATAACAGTGAAAAACAGTAGGAGATCAAAATGTATGTCGTTAGGCTTGATAAATACATTAAACAAAGATGAGTGACACGTTATAACTACAATACAGTAATTAAATATGATATACATGCAAGTCATTACAGAGTATTCATGCATGTACGTAAATAGTTAGATTCGACTTGCTGATGTTGCCAACAGCGGTGAAGTGAAAAGTACGTACTGTGCTGTTGTTTATATGAAGATCATGCTTTGATGATCACAAAATACGTACATGTAATTTAAAATACACAAATAGTAATGATCAACATACACTGAGATTTGCTTTATCTGACACTGACTTGTCCAAAACGTTCATTTTATTTATTGCTTATCCAGCAATACTCTAATTACCATATACGTAGCAAGACTATTCTGTGATGTACTCTATTAAAGTGTGTACAGATTAACCTTCCTCATCTACACCCACCTTTTAGGGACAGTACTCTTAGAAACACATGACATTGTGCAAACACACATACGTATATATACGTACATACGTATGTACATGATATGTAACACAGTGGAACATGCTCAGAAGGTACCTCGTTTGTATGCACAGTGAAACCACCACACTCTACAGGTCTCAAAAAGAGGTCAGATTACAGAGGTTGTGAGAATATCACGTGTTTCTTCATATACGTATTCAAACATTGTGGTTTTCTCTTATAATATGGTTGGATTAGAGAGAATGTTGGATTACAGAGGTTCTACTGTACATACAGTAAATACGTACAAGAAAAGCATACACAATCTTCACTCTGTCCCTATAGTAATGAGCTGAACTCAGTGCATAATACACAATACACGGCATGCGTACATGTATATGGCCTTACATACAGTGGAAACTCATCATAACGAATCACAGGGGACATTGAAAATTTTTCATTGTATCAGACATTTCCTATAACCAGTTACACTTTCATGCAGAGATATACTGGGTCACATGCACTTGTTTTCTCTATGCAAAAATTCACTGTAAGAGATTTCTTTATAATGCTTTCCACTGTACGCATGAAGTGCACAGCAGGCTTTGGGGGCAAAGCAGTGCAACTACTACTGATAAGCACATTCCACCAAACAGTACACGGTACTCATTTTAAACATAAAGGTCTCTTACTTTTGGCTCATGTGGGGGATTTTGGCCAAAGTGATGTTCAGAATAGGTGCCCCACTAGTATATGTACAAAAATACAGCTATGTATGAGTAAAACAGCATGGTACTGTGTCAGTCTGTATTACTAGGTAGTGACAAAATGAGGAGTATGTACTAGTCTGTGTACTGTACATGAGGTAGGGACAGAGTGAGGAGTGTGTACTAGTCTGTGTACTGTACATGAGGTAGGGGCAGAGTGAGGAGTAAGTACTAGTCTGTGTACTGAACATGAGGTAGGGGCAGAGTGAGGAGTAAGTACTAGTCTGTGTACTGTACATGAGGTAGGGACAGAGTGAGGAGTATGTACTAGTCTGTGTACTGTACGTGAGGTAGGGACAGAGTGAGGGGTATGTACTAGTCTGTGTACTGTACATGAGGTAGGGGCAGAGTGAGGAGTAAGTACTAGTCTGTGTACTGAACATGAGGTAGGGGCAGAGTGAGGAGTAAGTACTAGTCTGTGTACTGTACATGAGGTAGGGACAGAGTGAGGAGTATGTACTAGTCTGTGTACTGTACGTGAGGTAGGGACAGAGTGAGGGGTATGTACTAGTCTGTGTACTGTACATGAGGTAGGGACAGAGTGAGGAGTATGTACTAGTCTGTGTACTGTACATGAGGTAGGGGCAGAGTGAGGAGTAAGTACTAGTCTGTGCACTGTACGTGAGGTAGGGACAGAGTGAGGAGTATGTACTAGTCTGTGTACTGTACATGAGGTAGGGACAGAGTGAGGAGTGTGTACTAGTCTTTGTACTGCATAGTGACATAACAACAGCTCACCTGAGATACGTCATCGCCCAGCGACGTACTAGACTTTCCCTCGCTTTCAACAAAAGTAGTGCTAGCAACTGACGATTGAGAGGTAAGAGGAGAGGACTCAGAAGAGGAGTTCTTCTTCTTCTTCTTCGATGTGTTCGGACTCTTTCCAGTCTTAGGACTAGACCTCGACGTTTGGAGGGACACTTCGTCACCGCTACTCCGAGATTTAGGCATATCTTTGTTAACGTACTACTCTCCGTTCTTTACACAAAAAGGCATAAAGTTATTCAGGTTGAAAATCTACGTACGTCAATCACTTAGTATAAATCTAGAAACTTCGGTAACAAGTTCGAACTTAATGTTAACGCAAAGGGGAAAAATACAGGAAATAGTCTCTTGTGAGTTCCAATTCTCAAAAATTCCTTCACAACAAAATCACCTAGAACATTCGAAGGCAATATATCGAGAGACAATTGATCAAAATACGTCTGGCCAGATAAAAGTGCTACGTGGGCAATATTTGGCACAAGTGGGCTGAACTACACGTTTGGGAATTTCCCCAAAAGTAATCCGCGAACGACATATGACGTAATTGCAGCATACAAGCTACGTATGAGATCGCCTGCATCTATAGGTGCCAATTCTCAGGGCAAGGAGAAACGGCGGAAACAGCTGAAATTGCGGAAATGGCGGAAATGGCGGAAACAGTGGAAATAATCTCAGAAAGCATTTGCCACATATTGTTTGACCCCACCCACATGCCCACATGTATCTACTATGGTCACACCTACCAGTAGTTTGGATGAAGTTACATGTATAATTGACCAAAAGAACACATTGTACGTATTGTAACAAGACATATTGTAGGGTATACAGTGGGTCTTCTAATCCAGACGCATTGGGACCAGAAAGGAATGTTGTGATTATTGAGGTGTCCTCATTTCTGGGGTTTAAGGTGTACTTGGGCTTATTATAGCAGATTATTTGATTCCAGTGGCATATGTCCACATTATGGTTAAGGTTATTGTTACGGAAGCTTATTTAACCTGGGCAGGCCTTCAGCCAAATGGCTATACTACTCTAGGCACCCAGTCACACTAATGGGGTGTCTACAATTCGGGGGTCTGGATTAGAGTGTTTCCCCTGTATACGAATTGTAAACATATAATGTATTAATGTAAATTATATGTATTTAATGCAAACATATGCAAAATACAAGCCATGTGCACATGTACACACACACACACACACACACACACACACACACACACACACACACACATACGTACACACACACACACACACACACACACACACATACGTACACACACTACTGAAAAGCTAAAGCCCATAGCCATTGACCATGTCCAAGAATTATCCCATGTGTGTGTGTGTGCGTGTGTGTGCGTGTGTGTGTGTGTGTGTGTGTGTGTGTGTGTGTGTGTGTGTGTGTGTGTGTGTGCTTGTGTGCAAGTGTACACATGGCTTGTTTTTTGCATATGTTTGCATTAAATAATACAATTAACTGTAAAATGTTTATGTTTACAATACGTATATACCCTAGCTACAATACACTTTGCTACAGTACAAAGTGTTCTTTTGGCCAATTGCGTATGCATCACCTTCACACAAACTATTTACAGTGACAATCACTAGGTGGGACTGTGTGCATGCACTGTGTGCATGCACTGTGTGCATGCACTGTGTGCATGTGGGTGGGGTCAAGCAATATGTGGCAAATGCTTTCTGAGAGCATTTTCACTGTTTCCGCCATTTCCGCCATTTCCGCTGTTTCCGCCGTTTCTCCTTGCCCCAATTCTCATGCCACGCATGGGTTGTTGCAATTGATAGATATATAGTAGGGGTCACAATGAAAAATTCATTTCCGTCGGAATCATCCAAAAATACTGTTTTAGATGAAATTCAGTACGGCGAATCTAATGGTCGAATTATGACCAAGTTATGCATAAAAATTAATCAAAATTGTGGTGTAACGCCCGCGAGAAGACCACTTTCCTCCAATGCGGAGTTAAATGAAATGATCCAAAATTGTAGCAGATACTCGCCACTTTCATGATCAACTAGGAAAGGCGTATTTCGGACAGTTATCCTTGCATTTGTCAGAGGGGGGTCTCCGAAATTTCCACGCTAAACGTCCTTACAAGCTTGAAACATATGTGAAACAAACCCTCACGCTGTGCAAGGATGATACATCTCTCGGCTATGATGGTAGAAAATTGGAGGAGATTGCCCTACTTAAACCACCTGCGTTGCAGCAAAATTATGATTTTACGCATAACTTGCATGGACATACTTCAACCAATCGAAAAACGGTTACCACCATTAGATTCGCCGTACTGACTTTCATCTAAAACATCATTTTCGGACGTTTCCGACAGTAATGATATTTTTCATTGTGACCCCTATATATAGATACGTATACATGGGGGGGAACACTCATTATTATTTCAATAAAAGATGCAAAAATGATTTGGCCTCTGACATAGGGTTAGATATACTAAATTCTGACAACTAAACTTGACATAAAAGAGCCTGGGAGGACATTGTGTGTGTGAGTGAGTATAGACTGGTTAATAAAGGAGAAAAAGGAAAGAAAAAGGAAAAGAAAATTAATGTTATGCATGAATTGTGTGTGCATAATAAATATGTATGTGGTTGGTGTGATAAGTGGTAGATAAGTTATAGTTATCACCCAAGTATGAGGACATTAGCTGTAATAGATACGAGGACCCAGGCCAAGCCGAGGTTGAGTAATCTATTACTGCTAATGTCAGAGTAAATTGGGTGATTTCTATTTTGTCTTCCCTTCCCCTGTGTACATTGCATGTATAATTGTATTCATAAGGTTGTTTTCACTTCAGAGGTAGTGTGAAGTATTAATTAATAATTATTAGTTTGGAAGTTACCACAGGGATGATATCCATTCCCATGCAGGGGTTGACAGCCAGAATTAATATAACCCATGGATATCCCTAAGTTACCATGGTAATGGAAGACAAGTACAACTATAGTGGGAAGCATGTAAAGAGATGTAGAGATTAAGACTATGTATAGTTTGTTATCTTTAACGAGGACCATACCATATATAGTAATCTGGTGGGCTCGGAAGATGACGTGGGATATGAAGCAATATACAGATTTTGCTAGCTTATCCCCGCATGAGTTCTATCCTTTCCGCTGGGGTACAGTCTGGCCTGTGATGGCCTAGGCAGTCAACGTTGGGATCAAGAAATGCATGCGTGGCCATGGCTGATCGACAGTATATAGCTATGATTATACATACGCATATATGGGCCTCTATAATAAGGACACCTTTAACGTATACCACAGTAAGCTGTCCTGCAATGTTTAATATTATTATGGAGGTACATGTCCTTATTTCAAAGAATTCATGTCAATGTGAGGGGGTTCAAATGGGACAGAGCAGTGGAGTCCTGTTTAAGGAGCTCGAGCTACATATATCACACACATACATGCATGCACAATCCAATCAAGCAACAGTACTGCATGCATCGTCAATTATATATTATATAATATACACTGCATGTGCTGATCATGATATATACGTATATAATATATATATATATTATATTATATATATATATATATATATATATATATATATATATATATATATATATATATATATCCTCAGTCTTTCCACCATTTGTGTCAAACAATTAGTGTAACTATTCAAAGATTTAACTCAGTTGCAATCCTAGGTTCTCATAACAATCAGTCTTTTGTTCAGTAATTTTTTCTTTTACTTTACTTTGCCCTCTGGGCATGTTTTTTTTTTTTTTGCTGTTGTCATGTCTAATAATAATAATAAAAAAAAAAAAATATATATATATGCATGTATATATATATATGTATGCATGTATATATATATATGCATATATATATATATATATGCATGCATTGTGCATGCATGTTTCTTAAAGCTTGGCTAGCTTTAAAAGTGCCTTATAATATATATAGTTGTACCGAAAGCAATCGAGTTCACTTCGATATAATTCTTGAGGATCGATATCGAACCATGTGCGTACTATACAGTGGATTATATATGACTACAGTTATGCAATATCCCCATGCATGCAATTATATATAGCGCACGCACGTGCACATGCACGGATTGGTCATGCATGATCATGCACACGCGAGTGAGCTGCATGTGGCTCATATCCATGATAAAGGGTTAAATAATATAAATTCTCGATACATGTACGCACGTGTAGTTGCATATTTAACTCTATACTAAAATATCAAGCAATATAAACTAAGTTGGATCAAGATACATACAAAAAGAATATGTGACAAATTTTCTTCAAATATTGCAATAATATTATACATGCAAACAAAAAGTACATATTATACACCAAACACTAGCTGAAATTATATCAATTATATTATAATTGTTACAATCTCAGACTACATACACACACAAGTGATCCTATAGAATATAATTCAGCTGAGCTAATCCTCCACTCAAGAGTGTGTAGCTGTACTACATCAAGGAGGGTGAATGCTCATCGTCGATGTGAAATCTGAACTCTCTGATCTGTCCATGACGGAACCTCTTACCACAATGTGGGCAAACAAGGTTGGGATCGTACGGCCACAACTTCTCGTCAACATCATCTGCAACTGATAATCCTTTTGGTGGTTTCTTCAACTCCTCTGCTTTCTCTCTTATCTCTTGTGTAATTCCATCACGATCAGCATCTCTGTTGTGAGGCTATAAATCAAATGAATTTAAAAGAACCAAAATGAATAATAAAGCCACCAACACATCGCTATAATATTTCATTACTTGTAGGGGGTTACATATGCTTGATATATATAAGCTATATATGGCACAAACTCTACAGCTTTACCTTTCCTCAGATTTGACGTCTTTAGATTAGATGCCATATAATATTAAATTTCAGAATAGGCTCTATATAAATCTCATGGGACAATATTTCACGAATTTTGTGAATGTGAAATGAAAATTCAATTGTGAAAAACATATATACTTTAATTTTTACGGATTTTGGCTTTTAGCAACTTTTACATTTTTATATTCGTGGATGGCCATGTTTTACCCTTGCACAAGAGCCCAATCTAACATTTCATGGGTGTAAACTTTTGCTGATGGCTTTCATCTGCAAATACTGTGAACATAAAACCACATGAAAATCAAAGCGTGTACAGTAGTTGCTTAGAGACATACTATATTCGTCTATCGAACAAATATTAAGTGTGCATAAAAACCATTTAAAAATGGTGAAAAGAATATAGGATTGACGTAGGACTATGCAAAAAGGGATCCTCCAAAAACACATGGAACAAGGGTAAGTTGCAAAACCGGTACAGGGCTAGGTGGGCAAAGGACAAGACAGGTATAGGGCTAGACAAGTGGGTAACAGACGTGCGTTGTGCTACTGAAGGACGAATACGGACGCAATCCTCCATTCGAGGAGAGGACTCCCCGAGCAGGCGAAACAGACGAAGAAAGAGCAGAAAGTACTCAGGACTCATCGCCGAAGGTGATGCTACGTAGCTGCAATAATCATGCAGGTGGAATCCATGAAAACTTCATCGGATGAACATATACGCTATCCGTCAAAATGTTGTCAGCTGAACATACGACAGAGACATACATACATATATACATACATACCCAGCCAGCCACAGATACGACCCCCGTACATCACGTCATGGTGGGGCACGCTCAGGCTCACCCCAATTATATTTTTATGGATCCCCTTTAATCCTTCCTTCATTTAGCCTTTTACTAACCTAAACTGCGTTTGTTTGTGGATGAAAGTTATTATAGAAAAGAGCTAAGGTGCTGCAATGCTTCTACATGACTCCTGTTGTTTTGACAGCCATCTTGGTCACTGCACAAGAGCTCCACCTAAATTTGTGCATGGCTTCCAATTAACGAAAACAGCGAAAGTTTTATCCTTAGGCTATGAAAAACTGAGTGTGTATACAGTATATTATAATTTGCTATACACAGAAATTAAATCTGTCTTCTTAACGAAGTTCTACTAGTACAGTATACTCTGTACAGATCAGGCTACATAATGCCTATACATGGAAAGGTACATACGTACATACAGAGATGTACTTACAAGTGTGGGGCCATCCACTTCAAACCCGTTAGTGGTTTCACCATGCATGTTTTTAGTATACCAGTAACTGCTGTAACCTTTGGTTGGAACAGGGGAGATTGTTGGACGAAGAACAGGACGCACTTTGGAGAGTGGGCGAGGAAGGTTGCTCATGCTCTGCTCCAGACTGGAATCCGAGGAGGACCGAGTCATTTTATCACTTGCATTGTGCCTGTAGGCATCAGGAGGTATAATATAATGAATATGCTCTTGTGGATGCTGCCGCAATTCTGAAAGTATTCTCGCACATTCTCCCAGTTTTCCTTCAAGTTGATCTATCCTTGTTTGCTTCCACTATAGTGGGCATAAAATGACAATATGCATGAAAGTCAAAGAAACACTGGACATGAGAACATGCACATACCGTATATCCATTAATATTGGCAATCATTAAATTTGGCGATTAGCACAAGATCAGGCTGTAATTTAATATTGGTGAATTTCAAAATAAAATTTGGAGGTTGCACAGCAAGGACAAAGCATAGTAAGTAGGTCTATGTAAATTTGATGATAGAAATTTGGCAATCTTAATACTGACCACCAAACTGCCAAATTAAAAATGTCGCCAATATTTTCGGATATGCAGTAGCACTTGCACACTAGCAAGTGCCTATGTACGTACCCTCCACCCCCCTGCTCATACACATGCACATACACAATGTCGCACACACAACACACAACAACACACACAGGGTATTTATAACTGACTGTGGGATAAATGCAAAAATGGCTGTCACCAAATTGTTACTCAAGTTTTTGTTCATTTCTTTCGAATCCTGAATGGTATAATTCTAGTTTGTATCCTGAATGAAAGTAACACATGTTGCTTCGAAGGCATAACAATAGCGGAAGCCATTTTCTAAAGGAAGAAAACCTGCCCCTTAATACACGGTATTTTGTAACACATTTCGGCTTTGCATAAGTAGAACATCTATACGGATTCCTATGAAACCAACATTATCAGAAAGAACAAGTAGTGAACCATTAGAAGAACACTTAGAGATTAGGTTATAACTACTGCAGCCATAGTGCTGAATATAAAACCTGTTTTTTGGCCGTTCAGGCAGCCTAAATTTGGGATAAATAGACGTGCTACAAGAAGATAACTGATTATAACTTCTTCCCCAAGCAATAATCAGAAACTTCCATATCTTATCATCCAATGAAGATAAGAAGTAGGATAATCAGAGAGCATTTTCCTTTCAGGCTAAGTGTTTTTTCTTCAACCTTGGTGAAAAAGCCATTTCTGTGATGTTCATGCATACGTAGGTAGGTGCAACGTCACAAAAGTTGCCTTCTCTTCCCATTCTGTTGGTATGTGAAAATTAAATGTCCTCTGGAAGATGCTCGATGATGCAATAAAAACAGCTGCAGATTGATAACATTGCACACAAGCACTGCCAACAATTCGAACAAGCAACAGTCGGTTATAAACACCCTGTGCACATACACACAAACACAAACACACATTCACACACACACACACACACACACACACACACACACACACACACACACACACACACACACACACACACATACACACACACACACACACACACACACAGAGATGCATGCAAGTACACACACATATGCACTGTAAGGTAGGATATCAATATACACACAATGGCATACAACACTTTTATTACGGACACAGGCATTGTCACATGAGTATCACATGACTTACATATGCTTCTCTGTCTACTTCAGAATCCACTCGTCTCTCTATAGGTGCTACAGCATTGGCCATACTCTCAGATCCTTTCTCTCCAACAGCTCTTAGACTTTGAATCTAAAAGACAGAAGTTCCAACATGCAAATACAATATACAACCTCATTTATCCGGAACCCCTGTCAGTGTGGTCAGCCAGTTTACACAAAGTGTTCAGATAAATGAAAAGCTCGGATAACTGAAGTGTCATACAGAATGCTCATAGCACTAAAGCACATGATCATACAGGTCACTGATGGACAAAGCTTAATGGAGATGATATATAATTACTAGTTACTATACGCCTGCCGAGGGAGTATCGTATTTACTGCGTGAGATCCCGAGGGTGCGAAGCGCCCGAGGGGCGAGAGCAGTAAATACGATACTCCCGAGGATAGGGCGTATAGTAACTGGTTTATCGCCAAATAAACGCTCCAAAAGTGGGAAATCGTTCCTAGAATCATAGAATAGAGAATACGTACGTCGAAAAAGACTAAAAAGATTCGATTTCGATACGGAGGTAGAGGATTTCGAAGCCAATAAAGAACTTAGTCACGAAGGCAATGTCAGGTGCGGTTAAGTTTCAGTTACTTTGATATTTGGAGGAAATGTCTCTGCTCGTTGCTTCTATAAAAGCCTGCGCGAAGCCTTCAATATAAGCCTGTGCGAAGTCTCCTGTGTTTCGGAAAGCTAGACTTTGCTCCGGTTTGTCTTCTGTTGCGTTCTTTTAGTTCTGCTTACATTGGGTCTATGCTTCATCAGAGTATCTATGGCTTCATTGATTATGGTTTCACAGTTTACATTGCTTAATTACTTACTGCCCTAGACTGGGCGCTTACCCGTGCTGCCAGGGTAGTAACCAAATTTACTACCCTGGCGGCTCCTTTGATGTATGACATCATCGGGCGATAAACTCCATTACAGGTAGCTTAATAAGGTGTTCACCATGTTCAAGCAAACAAGGGTTCAGATAAGTGAGGTTCGGATAACTGAGGTTGCACTGTACCTACATATACCGAATAGGTACTAATTTTTACAGAACTTAATTTTTGAAAATTTCGCAAATGAGCTCACATTCGTAAAAATTCAATTGAGAATATTTCTTTAGATGCATAGTCTTCAACCCAACATAGTGTAGGGACTGGTCCATTCACGAATGTAAAATCTCAACCAAGCTCATGATTTGCAAAACATACGTTCAGTGAAAATCCACGTCTGCATGGTACATATATCACTTATATAATATAAATTAATATGTAGTACAATATATACTGTAGTAAAATATTACAAGTAGAAAATTATTTACAGTAATAATAACTTACAGATTGGGACATAGATGGTTGCTGTTCCTCTTTCAGTTCTTCCACTGTTCTCGGTGAGTCACGATACTGCTCACTCAGCACTTGCTGTTGGTGCTGTGTGGGGTTTTAACAAGCACACAATAATATCGTCACAATAGTATATGCACTGACTAACACCTAGAGCCTGGGCCTAGCTGTAAGTACAGACTTGTGTATGCATGCACAGAAAAAAAGCCCATATGCTACTTGGAAGGCAGATTTTTATCGTGGATTGGCAATGTCATCATTTAGCAGCAATCTTTAGCTAATAATTTTTTGCTGTTTTGTGTATCAATAGAAAAGAAAGAAACTAATACTATGTCAGTGTTGCACCTACGTACGTACATATTGAGTTTAAATGTCATGGAAATTGCTGTATACTTGAAGATAAGAAAATAATAAAGGAGAATTAAACGGTAACCTGAATCATAATACTAGTTGTTAGATTCCTAAAAATTTACAGGTCAGTCAAAGGATGGACACACACACACACACACACATACACACACACACACACACACATGAACACACACACACACACATGAACACACACACAACACACACACACACACACACACACACACACACACACACACGAACACACACACACAACACACACACAAGGATACGGATTAGTATTGTCTCATAATAGTAAACATACAAATGTTACAATACATTGATACTATAGTCACCATACGTGTGTGTGCTGGGTGGACTAAGAAGTAAACAATTATCAAGCACTTCCTATAAGGACTGCAGGTAGGCACACTGGTAATAACTGATCACTTGTGAGAGACGTTTTGCAGCTGTAGGAATGTTTTCAAAACAATGAGCCAAAGTTAGTACTAAATATATAGTTTTGACAACATTACTACATAAATTACAAGATAAGTATGCACAGTTTATACTACAGTGGAACCTGTCTATTGTGGTCACTGTGTAATGCAGCCACCTGTCTATACCAGCCACTAATTTTTCTCCGAATCAGCAGTAATGTATGGTATTCTACCTCATTAAAGCAGCCACCTGTCTATAACAGCCAGAAAAATTCGCCCCAATGGTGACCGCAATAGACAGGTTCCACTGTATTTGTCTATGAATTCTTCAATGACAACCGTATTATGTACAAACACACACACACACACACACACTGAGTTTTTTAAAGAGAGAGAGAGAATAGCCATCTTCACCTCCAACGTCTTCTTTTTCAATTCTTCATTCCAATCCTGCATAGAAGTCTCCATCTGCTCTTTCTTTTTGTCATACTGTCCAGCTGCTGTTGCTCTGTCCTTCCTTTCTTGGTGAAAGTCAGCCTCATACCCTTCCACCTAGACACATGCCGTCAACAAAAGAGGTTTGGTCAAAATAATACATCTTCACAGAATCTCAAAGACAAACTCACTTGAAACTGAACTGCTTGCAATTGATCCTGCAAAATGGTACAGCAGGCAGAGGAATTGCACAAGTATGAATCACTAAGTCATGCATGTACATGCACATGCACACACACAGACAGGCAGACACAGATGGACATACATACCCACATAAACACACATACACACACACACACACACACACAATACGCACACACACACACACACACACACACACACACACACACACACACACACACACACACACATATACAGACGCACACGTATACACGCAGACACACACACACACATGCACACACATAGGTACACACACACACATACGTACGTACACACACACACACACACACATACAGATGCACACGTATACACGCACACACACACACACACACACACACACTACACACACACACACACACACACACACACACTACACACACACACACACACACACACACACACACACACACACACACACACACACATGCACACACACATGCACACACATACGTACACACACACAGGGCTAGAAATAGCACTCTGCCATCTGCCATTTTCCGAACAAAACATGAATATGGCTGACCAAAACCAAGTTGGGTCAGACATTTGGCAGATCAACAATTCTTTGTGTGAAGTCCTCGTAGCTACTAAAATTGAAACCTGAGCCTCCAAAGATCAACTATTTGTTCTGGTTTAGTGTTAAAGATTCCATTGTGAGTATGATACAAAATCAATGAGCATAAATGGCTGACCAATTTTCAAAATGTCCTACCAATATAATTCTGGGTCAGCCATTTGTCCTAGCAAAGGTCAAATGTTATTTCTACCACTGCACACATACACACACACACACACACACACACACTACACACACACTATACACACACACACACACACACACACACACACACACACACACACTACACACACACACACACACACACACTACACACACACACACACACACACACACACACACACATGCACACACACACATACACACACCAGGGCCGGCTCAGTGGCACTTGACTTGAGTGGGCCAATGCATTTTGTTTACATGGTATACTGTACCACTTAAACAAAACATTTCATGTTTGTAATAAGTTATCTTTTGCTTATGGACATACACACATGCATTTGGCACATCTCACACAAAATGATACAGTGGAACTCTGAATAAAGTGCACTTTGGGACAGGTCCGAGTTGTTGTATGAGGGTGTCTCCTTTAGGAGGATGAAGGATGTATTTTGGGACTTCAAGCTGTGTCCTTTGTAGAGAGGTTTACTGTACTCTCTCCTTATTTTGGAGACTATCAGAGGCTCCACCGTGTTCCTATTTGTAGCCCATACCAGCTAGCAGAACCACCTTTAAAGTTAATGTTTATTCCTTCAGATTTGAATACACACAGGAATACAGCCATCTTTGTAGTATGCATAAATCAACTAAAAATGGTGGAAATTCGGCACTCGTGCTCGCGCCAAGCAAATAGTCCATAGAAATTGCTTAGGATTCTGTGGTTTCAAAGATACAGGTGCAAAGCTTACTTCATTCAAAGCTATTGGGTGTTTGCTATGTTTTCGTGGTTATTACAACCAGCCTATAGCTAAAATTTCAAAGAGTAAGTTTTGTTCTTGAGGTTTCTAAAATGTTGGGTGGGCCATGGCCCGCCTGGTCCACCTTTCTGAGCTGGCCTTGCACACACACACACACACACACACACACACACACACACACACACACACACACACATGCACACACACACACACACACACACACACACACACACACACACACACACACACACACACACACACACACCTGCAGTCTGCTCTTCTCTTCATTACTTGCTCTCAGTTCTTTAGTGATCTTCATTTCATGTTGAAGTCTAGCATCTATCTCTACTTTAGCTGCATCAAGTTCCTCTCTTGCAGTATTGAGTTTGTCCTTTACAGCGTTGAGTTCTTTACTCAATTTCATTACTTCTTTGTTGGCCGACTCTTTCAGAATGGCAATCTGTCCAGGATAGTTGGTCAGTTTAGTCTACAAATGTGGAAAAGTATTACAATGTACATACCGTATCCGCTCTAAAAATTCGTCACCAACTGTTTGCCCATTTTTTCGTCATTTGATGTCATTAGAATATGAATAAGCAACATGGCTGCCGCTGACGAAAATTTAGAATTTTCCGACGAATCTTTAGAATGTAGACGAAACATTAGAGCGGTTTTGTTTTATGGGCGTATGTGAATATGGTGACTTCAGAACTGAAGGTCCGAACAGAAAAAACGCCGTGGAAATCACTGGCATGGAGGAAGATGAAGTTCACGGTCAATTCAGAATCGCTGCGTCTTCGTCCATCGCATTCAGTAAATACCGAGAGAGGAGCAAGGTCGACTTAACAAACAGAAATGCTAGCTGAATCTACGAAATCCAGGAACAAAGCCCTTTGTGACAAATGATTAGATTGCTTCTGGTCAATGACGAAAATTAGAGTAAAATGACGAAAATTAGAGCGCCAAGCATTCGTCAGCATTAGAGTAAGGAAATACCGGTTCATTGTGCCTGACGAAAAATTGGAATGACGAATTTTTAGAGCGAATACGGTACGTACAGTAGTACCCTCTTGATACAAAACTCAAGGGACTGATGAAAAGCACCCTTGTTTTTAGAATTTCATGTTATCAGAACACATAGGAGCACTAGGAGCATTGGAGGGGACATTCGCTGCTCTCACGTTAACCAAAATTTCACATCAAGCAGAGAATATATGTACACATGTACACATGATATAATTATTCACATATATATACATAGTGTGCATATATGTGTAGGTATGCACACACAGCCCTGGTGCAACTACATATGCATATGAAACAGCACAATAGGCATACATAGCAATTCCATACATACATACATATGTACAAGCGTACGTACACATGTACGTACTTACTATATTCTTAAGTGGGTTAAAACACTAAGTAAATAAAACCATAGCAATACACACTGTGAATGGCAACACAACACACTCATACTTGTAAATTAAGATTGAATTTGTTCCTCTTATGTGAGATTTAGAAATTTCCATACTGTACTCACCCCAACTAAACTTTGTCTAGCTCAATGTACGTACATTTAGCCCTAAGCATGTCTAGACCACCATACACTCATACACACATGGATTCAATCTTCACGTACATACAGACAGTAGTACATACTGTGTACATATGAATGTAGAAATTACTAGAACCACATTACGCGTCACAGCAGCATATGTACATACTGCATGTACCCTGTGAATCACATTGAAGTACACACATATATGTACGTATGTATACACACATGCACTTTGTATGCTTAGGTATGCATATGCATAATATGCGGTACAGGATGACAATGTGAAGATACACAAAATCACAATGACAAGAAGAAACACACTTGCTGAGTTTCAATTTCGTTCTGTTGATCTTTTATTTGCTTATGCATTTTGGCTATTGTGTCACAAAGTTGCTTGTCTTTAGCTTCAGCTTCTTCTTCCTCTTTTTGTAGATTAAAGAGTTTTTCTTCCAACGTGGACACTTGAGCTACGTGCTTCATTTGCAAGTCTTTCAGTTGCTTCTGTAATGTGAGGCAAGCACAGAAGAGTTAGTTCAAACCTGAATCAATACATACTATACACACACATAATGCTAAAATATCAGTTTCAGTACATATTGTCCACCTTCTATATCAGTACTACTATGACCATGCAGTGTAGAGTGAGTGTATACAACTTTAAGTACAGTCAATTGAGTCTGCAAAAGTGTAAGTAAATAAAACCATAGCAATACACACTGTGAATGGCAACACAACACACTCATACTTGTAAATTAAGATTGAATTTGTTCCTCTTATGTGAGACGTAGAAATTTCCATACTGTACCCACCCCAACTAAACTTTGTCTAGCTCAATGTACGTACATTTAGCCCTAAGCATGTCTAGACCACCATACACTCATACACACATGGATTCAATCTTGCAACTACGTACATATGTACATATCACAGCATGCATGGCAAATGTATGTAACTACAGTGCTATAATAGCATACATGCATACCTTCAGAGTATCAATCTCACCCTGTACATTTGAAGTACTCAATTTTCGTTCTTTGAAGAGCACAAGACTGCACATTCAACACACACACACACACACACACACACACACACACACACACACACACACACACACACAAAGAGAGAGAGAATATATGTACACATGTACACATGATATAATTATTCATATATACGTATATACATAGTGTGCATATATGTGTAGGTATGCGCACACAGCCCTGGTGCAACTACATATGCATATGAAACAGCACAATAGGCACACATAGCAATTCCATACATACATACATATGTACAAGCGTACGTACACATGTACGTACTTTCAAAGCATCAATTTCCTGCCGTTTTACATCCAAGTCACTTGCATGTTGTTTCATAAGCTTCATTCTGAGTTCAACCTGCTCTGATTGAGATGTGCGGAGTTGCTGTACCTCAAGGTTAAGGGCTTCATTTGTCTTCAGAGCTTGTGTGAGGTTCTCTTGTACAGTGAGAACTTGAAGATCGTGGTCTGCTTCTTGTTTCTCCAATTCCTCCTTCAGCTTTGCACACTCTTTTGTGAGTTGTGTTATTGTCTCCTCCTTCTGCTGTACAGCACTTTCCATGGTCTTCACTTGTTCTCTCAGACTCTCCAGTTGGACACTTTCATGAGGTCTCGCTTGGTCACAGGTACTCTCTAAAATATGAAAAGATGGAAAGAATCTGTGAATTCTACATCCATAGACATGCACGTATGTAAGTATTCATGCATATACAGTGAAACCTTTACAATCTGTCAATCTCTCTAATCTGATAGTCTTATGAAGTACAGTCACCATGTTCATGAATGCTAATAGTCACTCTGTAATCTGACAACCTCCTAATCTGATAAATTTTCTGGCATCATTCAACGTCAGATTAGAAGCGTTTCACTGTGCATATGGTTTGACACATGTACATGTACGTACGTACGTACATATGTACGTAAACGTGCACGTACAGTGTACATAAGCATGCTGGCATAAACTGACACACACACATGTGGTTTACCATAAGTTGTCAGTTTCTGCTCAAGATCACAATTAGTCTGATTCAGTTGAACAATGTCTAAATCCTTCTTCTTCAACTTTTCCTCCAAGTGCAGTTTCATCAAAGTATCCACTTTTGAACGGTCAGGTGTGGACTACGTGCACAGGAATTGGGGTACACATGTATACTCTAAAGACGTGGCCATTTCGCTGGTCCATCACGCACAAATGCACAGTGCACACATACACACACACACACACACACACACACACACACACACACACACACACACACACACATACGTACGTATATACGTAAACACACACACACACACACACACACTTTTCTCACCGTTCATCATTATTACCACACACACACACACGCGTGCGCGCACTCACAAAGCTCACTTCTTCAAAGCTCTGGTAGGACCTGCACTGCTGTCCAACCTCTCCACTACCCTCCCCCGCATTGCTCTCAGGCAAGGAACGATAGTTTACTCCCTCATCACATTCTGGTTGTGTGTGGTCTGAGGGCTTAAGAGGGGTTTTCCCACACTGCATTTACATATGAAGGTAAAACATAGGAAATAGCATACATTTGCAAAACTTCTTACATATGCAGCATGCATGCACATACACACATGTATGCACACCCACACACACCCACACACACACAGACACACACACACACACACACACAAACACAAACACACATATACACACACATACACACACACACACACACATACACACACACACACACACAAACACAAACACACATATACACACATACACACACACACACACACACACACACACACACACACACAAACACACATACACACACACACACACACACACACACATACACACACACACACACACACACACACACACACACACATACACACACACCTTGCACTGTTTAATTTTAAGCTTCAAATCTAATACTTCTCTTTTCTTGTCAGAAACCTCCAATAGCAGTTCTTTGCTCTCCCTACACGAGTGGGTACAAGAACAGATAAATCAAACAGCTCCCTCATGAAAGCACCTTAGATTTAATAATGAAAATCACCATTAATTCTTTTCTACAAAAGGATGCCCCCTCCCCCTCCCCCAACACGCATGGACAACTTCCAAAATAAAGAGCTGCTCTTGCACTTTTATAAAGGGAGCAACAATTTACCAAGTAATACCAACACTACGTATGTTGCCAGTACATACATGTGTATGATCATACACACATATATCTTTACACCAGTGATATAAAATATAAGGGTAAATTACTAATAATATGTATACACATACATAAGTATATACATACGTATGTATGTACGTATGACATAAGTAAATGGTAAAAGGATCCTTCAAAAACACTTGGAACAAGGGTGAGTTGCAAAACAGGTATAGGGCTAGATGGGCAAAGGGCAAGACAGGCATAGGGCTAGACGAGCATAGGGCTACACATACATGAGGCTAGACGGGCATAGGGCTAGACAGAGTTTAGTTGGACTGAGTGTACACTGTGCAAATTCCTACATCCCGCAGCATATACGTACATATAATGTGCTGCACATGAGGGATGTAGGAATTTGCACAGTGTACACTCAGTCCAATTATACTCTGTCTAGCCCTATACCCATCTAGCCTCATGTATGTATAGCCCTTTGCTCGTCTAGCCCTATGCCTGTCTTGCCCTTTGCCCATCTAGCCCTGTACGGGTTTTGCAACTTACCCTTGTTCCAAGTGTTTTTGGAGAATCCTTTTTTGATAAGGCATTTTTGCACGGTCCTGTGTCAATCCTACATCCTTTAACCATTTTCAAAGGTTTTTATACGCTCTTGTTCGTGCGATTTTCCTTGAAAAAACGGTTGTTCGAATAGAGTCTATTAAAGGATTCCACTGCAGTTGAGTTGAGAAGGAACATAATCAAGTCTTGTAAGATAAGAATCTAAAAGTATGCAGCTACCTGACTAAAATCAATGTAACCATGAAGAACAAAGGCTCAAACACAAGAGCACTGAAGTCATGACGATCATTGAACCATAGAACGCTTTGCCATGTGTACGTACATGTATGCCTAGTCTCGCGTAGCCATTACGATAATCCGAAAATGGCTGATCCAGCAAATGTATGGGATTTGCCTATTGAAATTTTTCTCACTTTAGAAGTGTAGGTGTGGCTTCAAAACATACAAAAGGCACTTCGCGTTAACAATCAGAGCTCGCTGGCGAAAGATGTGACCTCTGGACCCTTCGTGGCGACCTGTAGCTCAGTTCGAAAAAACGACGATAAGAAGAATCTTAAAAAGCTGTGGTGTTGTGGACCCATACCTTAGCGAGTGTACTGCACATTTCTTTAAAGAGATAGCTTTACGAAGTTTCTAAACTACTTTTCCTTGTAGCTGGTGTGTCAAAATGCACCAAAATCTACCTTTGAAAACTATGGAGTCACCATACTGTTAGTTTTTGGGCGAAAGTAAATTTTCGTTAATGTATGGCAGCCGTGTTTTTCCATGTAAATTGTACATATGGAGTACTACCATAATCCATAATAGGGATCAAACAATTGCCATTTTGTGATTGACATTATATTACTATTGCATTGTGAAGTGACTACCAAGTGTATTATGCATCCTTTGCGCTTGTGTAGTTGTAATACACATTGGTGATGGTGATTCGGGACTAACGATTTCAACCAGCCAGAGCGCAGATAGATTTGACCAATCAGATGGCAAATTGCGAGACTCAATGGTAACTTGCACAATCATTTGAGGAAAAAAAAAAGGCAAATTGAACACATTCCTGGCAATATTGTTGCGCAGAAAAAAGCTTTGCACAGGTACATACATACATCTCAGTTACGTATGTATGTAGTTTCACAACATGTATGTACCTGCACTCTTGTTCAAGCTTCACATTCCTGTCTCGCTCATTTGCCAGTTCTTGTTTGGCGTCATCTCTCTCCTTCTTCACCTGTTCAAGCTCAACCTGTAGTGCTTTGCGTTGTGAAGCAGGTCGATAAGCTTGTCTTTTTGCTTGATCTTCTTTTGAATTGCTTATTAATCGCTTATCAAACCTTTGAAATCCTCCACCCAACAACGATGAACCCGATGATGAGGAAAGTGATTCTTTTGCAATTCTTGAGCCTCCCCAAGTTCTAGCCTAAGGAGATGTGAACACACATATCAGTAAGTCTACCTTGAATGCTCACACAAGTCCATTATTAATGTGCACACTGTACATGAAAATACAAGCATGCATGCACACATGCAATTGTGAAGATAATGATTACAATAGACCAAGCTAAGTGCACACTGCATGCTCGTGTGGCTTGTACATTCTCTCACTGTAAAGTAAAATAGTTTGTGAATTGAATATTCCCATAGCAATTCTATGCACATTACAGTTACATGCAGAACAAACTACGATTGTATGCAAAGAAAACTATATGTACGTATGTACATGAATATGATTGTTTCTACTGGACAACTCTGAATCTACCACATGCAACACATATGTACGTACATACACACATGACTCGATTATTGTACGTACGCATATGTACAGCACAACCTCTATAATCTGACACTCTCTGGGCAGCAAATTCATGTCAGATTATATACAGATCGACTCTGAGGTAGTTGGATTATACACTAAATGACTCTTAGGATACTAGTGACTGTACGTACCTCACAGGATGGTCACATTAGAGAGAATGTCGGATTATAGGTGTTGGATTACAGAGAGTGTTGGATAATCGAGGTGTCGGATTACAGAGGTTTCACTGTAACATATTATGTGGCCTTGGCTATTGTATGCATTTGTGTGTATGTACAGTCACATCTGGTTTAGCCAAAACTGGTTTAAAATTATCTGAAAATGACATTAATCCGACCCTCTGTTCTGAATCCCCATCACTGAGTTGCATACAATTTCACATACCTAATTTATCCGACATTTAGTTTATCTGACGCATGTACGTAATTTGTTGGGAACAGATGTCCTCAGATAAACCAGACTCCACTGTATGTATGTAACACTCACATACAATGCAGGCATGCTACCTACATGGTACACTATGTACGTACGTACACACCTTTTGCACCTTAGAACCATATTTGGGCTCTACTTTGTGATCTGTGATAGGAAACTACAGAAACACAAATATATACACAGAACTCACAAGTGAAAGGTGCTGCGCTGTTGTTGTTGTTTATATAGACCATGCGGTGATGATCATACAGTAAAATACGTACATAGTATGTAAAAAAGTAAAGATACACAATCAGTATACAAATCAGATTACAATCAGTATACAAATCAGATTACAATCAGTATACAAATCAGTATACAAATCAGATTTGGTTTGCTTGCCATAGTCAACACAGGCTTATAACATAAACGTTCATTTATCCAGCAGTACTTTTAATTATTGTACAGAGAGACTACTCTGTTATATACATATCTCCTTTACATTGCATAAAGATTACCTTCATTCATCCAATACCTGCGGTTTTGAACATTACTTAGTGGTTAAGACATAGGCACAAGGGCTGTATGGCAAATAAAATGCCGAATCTCGAAGGCAGGTAGTGCCCGAGGAAGAATGCATATTATATGCCATACAGCCTGAGTGCCTTAACCAGAATCCATTCTCTTGACTTTCAGAAATTCAACGACGCAATTTCAATGGTAAAAACTAAGTTTAAGAAGGGAATCAGCAGTAAGAATTTCTAATAAAGCCTTTCTTTGCTACAATGCTAAGTTCCCTTCTCGCAGTGGCGAAGATTGGCTACTTTTGGGTTCAACTAAAGGCCTATATATTCAAATGCAAAGCTATTCAAGGAACATTACAGAGAAGTATTTGCAGAAATCACACATTTTAAAGTATAAACTCACAAAAAGTTAGACGCTCATGTTTTATACAATATAAAATCGCTGTATAATTGTGCTGTTACCATGGTAATGGATGCTATTCTTACAAAACTACATGCACAGTGGGCAATGAAGAATATTATAATTTTTGGTTCAGTTAAAGACAACTAACCAAATATATACGTACGTATATATGTACGTACGTACGTAGGTAGGGTCAACAAACTTATAAAACAATATTCTGGTATTATTTTAAAACCAGAATAACGAGTATGCATATTATGCATACAATTCAGGTTATGTAGCTTGTATGTAGACAACTGAGCATGGGCTGTGTGTGCACGTCATCTATTCTTGAGTGTAACAGACACCATTTACGTACGTATGTATGCTTGTGTATATGATACCAAACACAGACAAACATCCCGTTTGTACATGTACATGTACGTACATATGTACATATACGCATATATACTTACAAGTAGAGCATACACAATCTTCACTATACATTATTATACAGATATGAAGTGAAAACTCTTTAATCCGACACTCAATGGGACTTAAAAATAATGTCGGATTCGGAGGTTGTTGGATTACAGAGTGGCTATAACCATACTTAGATATGGTGACTGTACCTCATTCAACAGTTGGATTAGAGAGAATGTCGGATTAGAGATGTTTCGCTGTACATACGTACATATGTAGTACATATACGCATAGCTGACTTTAATTGGAAACAAAGCAGCAAGCCTTACATCCACTCACAACACACATTAAGCGTGTTCCATAGAATAGTACACAGTACATATTATTAAATCTAATATAAAGTTCTCTTACTTTCGGCTCATATGGGGGATCTTGGCCAAAATGATGCTCAACATGGGTGCCCAACTAGTATGCATGTACAAAAATATAACTAGAGTAGAAGAGCACGACTGCGTTAGTCTGTATTACGTAGGTACTGAGTGAGGAGTACATATGTACTATATAGTCTGTGTGCTGTACATGAGGCAGGGACAGAGTGAGGAGTATGTACTAGTCTTTGTACCGTACATGAGGTAGGGACAGAGTGAGGAGTGTGTACTAGTCTGTGCACTGTACATGAGGTAGGGACAGAGTGAGGAGTATGTACTAGTCTTTGTACTGTACATGAGGTAGGGACAGAGTGAGGCGTGTGTACTAGTCTGTGTACTGTATATACATGAGGCAGGGACAGAGTGAGGAGTATGTACTAGTATGTGTACTGTACATGTGGTAGGGACAGAGTGAGGAGTATGTACTAGTCCGTGTACTGCAAAATGACATACGTAACAACAGCTCACCTGAGATACGTCATCGCCCAGCGACGTACTAAACGTTAACTTAGAAGAGGAGTTCTTCTTCTTCTTCTTCGATGTGCTCGGACTCTTTCCAGTCTTAGGACTAGATCTCGACGTTTGGAGGGACACTTCGTCACCGCTATCTTGTGCTGCCTCGCTCTTGTGCCTATTGCGACCAAATAGACTCCGAGATTTAGACATATCTTTGTCAACGTACTACTCTCCGTTCTTTACATAAAAAGGCATAAAGTTATTCAGGTTGAAAATCTACGTACGTCAATCACTTAGCACAAATCTAGAAACTTCGGTAACAAGTTCGAACTTGAAAGTTAACGCAAAGGGGAAAACACAGGAAATAGTCTCTTGTGAGTTCCAATTCTCATAAAGTCCTTCACAACAAAATCACCTAGAACATTCGAAGGCAATATATCGAGGGACAATTGATCAAAATATGTCTGACCAGATAAAAGTGCTACGTGAGCAATATTTGGAACAAGTGGGCTGAACTACACGTTTGGGAATTTCCCCAAATGTAATCCGCGAACGACATATGACGTAATTGCAGCATACATGCTACGTATGTAG
This sequence comes from Halisarca cf. caerulea, assembly GCA_963170055.1. NCBI lineage: Eukaryota > Metazoa > Porifera > Demospongiae > Chondrillida > Halisarcidae > Halisarca > Halisarca cf. caerulea. The sequence goes on from CAUJGJ010000434.1 coordinate 1,091,616, forward strand.
ATCGCCTGCATCTATAGGTGCATGGATGATAGGCTAGGTCGCTTACCACGGTACGACGCCCTAGTGCATGTGCTAAGTTCAAATCTGCTAACTTTTTGAGGTCCTCAGTTTGTGCATGTTCCATGATATGGAAGGGGTGTGATTGTCCATATACGCCTGTTTGTATTGTACCTCTGTAAATATCATGCAAAGCATTTGATACTGACCAAACTCTGTGGAGGGCGCATACCACTGCCTGGTCTTTCAACTAATACTAGTTTGGTGTTTACTTGCAATTCTTTCTTTTCAGCAGAGGTACGCCAAGTGCACTCTGAAATGCAATTATGAGCTTGGCTGGTGAACCATAGGAAGCATTATTGCAATGATTTCTGCTTTTAAGGCATGTCATATTCAATGTAGCTTCTGTACGTGTTACTTGTTTTCCTTTTCCAGCTTCTATTTCCTCAATATAGGTACAAAACCTGTTCTCCAGGGGCTCAAAAGCTGTACAACTGCAAAAAGTGCCTCAAACTTTTCATTTAGCGTTGTTTTTGGTTCAGTTTTTGTACAAGTATATTCATATGTTATTACGGTGTGGTTTCTCACCTTTGTTGAAATGTACGGCGACTTGTGCACTTCGGAAATGACGCTTTTTCGACACACTTTGAGGTTTCTCGCAACAGCCGATTAATCAATTAACCGTAACAAAGAATACTTCGTATACAACAATATAAATGTAATACTAAACGTTACTTCCGTTTCCAATCCAGTACCTATGACGCTATGCGTTCGCGAGCGTTATAGCCTAGAATCTATGATAGGTGCCAATTCTCATGCCATGCATGGGGTGTTGCAATTGATAGATATAGATACGTATACATGGGGGAGCACTCATTGTTATTTCAATAAAAGATGCAAAAATGATTTGGCCTCTGACATAGGGTTACATATATTAAATTCCGACAAATAAACTTAACATAAAAGAGCCTGGCAAGACATTGTGTGTGTGTGAGTATAGACTGGTTAATAAAGGAGAAAAAAGAAAGAAAAAAGGAAAAGAAAATTAATGTTATGCATGAATTGTGTGTGCATAATAAATAGGTATGTGGTCGGTGTGATAACTGGTTGATAAGTAACTGTTATAGTTATCACCCAAGTATGAGGACATTAGCTGTAACAGATACTAGACCTAGGCGAAGCCGAGGTCGAGTAATCTATTACTGCTAATGTCAGAGTAAATTGGGTGATTTCTATTTTGTCTTCCCTTCCCCTGTGTACATTGCATGTATAATTGTATTCATAAGGTTGTTTTCACTTCAGAAGTAGTGTGAAGTATTAATTAATAATTATTAGTTTGGAAGTTACCACAGGGATGATATCCATTCCCATGCAGGGGTTGACAGCCAGAATTAATATAACCCATGGATATCCCTAAGTTACCATGGTAATGGAAGACAAGTACAACTATAGTGGGAAGCATGTAAAGAGATGTAGAGATTAAGACTTAGTCTATGTATAGTTTGTTATCTTTAACGAGGACCATACCATATATAGTAATCTGGTGGGCTCGGAAGATGACGTGGGATATGAAGCGATATACAGATTTTGCTAGCTTATCCCCGCATGAGTTCTATCCTTTCCGCTGGGGTACAGTCTGGCCTGTGATGGCCTAGGCAGTCAACGTTGGGATCAAGAAATGCATGCGTGGCCATGGCTGATCGACAGTATATAGCTATGATTATACATACGCATATATGGGCCTCTATAATAAGGACACCTTTAACGTATACCACAGTAAGCTGTCCTGCAATGTTTAATATTATTATGGAGGTACATGTCCTTATTTCAAAGAATTCATGTCAATGTGAGGGGGTTCAAATGGGACAGAGCAGTGGAGTCCTGTTTAAGGAGCTCGAGCTACATATATCACACACATACATGCATGCACAATCCAATCAAGCAACAGTACTGCATGCATCGTCAATTATATATTATATAATATACACTGCATGTGCTGATCATGATATATACGTATATAATATATATATATTATATTATATATATATATATATGTATATAATAATATCCTCAGTCTTTCCACCATTTGTGTCAAACAATTAGTGTAACTATTCAAAGATTTAACTCAGTTGCAATCCTAGGTTCTCATAACAATCAGTCTTTTGTTCAGTAATTTTTTCTTTTACTTTACTTTGCCCTCTGGGCATGTTTTTTTTTTTTGCTGTTGTCATGTCTAATAAAAAAAAATTAAAAAAAAATAAATATATATATATATATATATATATATATACATATACATATGCACATATTAAATATTCAATTATAATAATATTATTATTACATAATATTTCCCACTCAGCCAGTTTCATGCAGTTAACACAGTGAGTATTTTCACCTGTCGTCAGAACTTTTATATACACCCTACGTATGTAGATTATAATTTCGATCTAGCTATATTCCATTAAAAAGCTAGTGTGGAAATTTCTTTTAGTATATTATTTCATTAATTTGTGCATGCATGTTTCTTAAAGCTTGGCTAGCTTTAAAAGTGCTATATAATATATATAGTTGTACCGAAAGCAATCGAGTTCACTTCGATATAATTCTTGAGGATCGAACCATGTGCGTACTATACAGTGGATTATATACGACTACAGTTATGCAATATCCCCATGCAATTATATATAGCGCACGCACGTGCACATGCACGGATTGGTCATGCATGATCATGCACGCGCGAGTGAGCTGCATGTGGCTCATATCCATGATAAAGGGTTAAATAATATAAATTCTCGATACATGTACGCACGTGCAGTTGCATATTTAACTCTATACTAAAATATCAAGCAATATAAACTAAGTTGGATCAAGATACATACAAAAAGAATATGTGACAAATTTTCTTCAAATATTGCAATAATATTATACATGCAAACAAAAAGTACATATTATACACCAAACACTAGCTGAAATTATATCAATTATATTATAATTGTTACAATCTCAGACTACATACACACACAAGTGATCCTATAGAATATAATTCAGCTGAGCTAATCCTCCACTCAAGAGTGTGTAGCTGTACTACATCAAGGAGGGTGAATGCTCATCGTCGATGTGAAATCTGAACTCTCTGATCTGTCCATGACGGAACCTCTTACCACAATGTGGGCAAACAAGGTTGGGATCGTACGGCCACAACTTCTCGTCAACATCATCTGCAACTGATAATCCTTTTGGTGGTTTCTTCAACTCCTCTGCTTTCTCTCTTATCTCTTGTGTAATTCCATCACGATCAGCATCTCTGTTGTGAGGCTATAAATCAAATGAATTTAAAAGAACCAAAATGAATAATAAAGCCACCAACACATCGCTATAATATTTCATTACTTGTAGGGGGTTACATATGCTTGATATATATAAGCTATATATGGCACAAACTCTACAGCTTTACCTTTCCTCAGATTTGACGTCTTTAGATTAGATGCCATATAATATTAAATTTCAGAATAGGCTCTATATAAATCTCATGGGACAATATTTCACGAATTTTGTGAATGTGAAATGAAAATTCAATTGTGAAAAACATATATACTTTAATTTTTACGGATTTTGGCTTTTAGCAACTTTTACATTTTTATATTCGTGGATGGCCATGTTTTACCCTTGCACAAGAGCCCAATCTAACATTTCATGGGTGTAAACTTTTGCTGATGGCTTTCATCTGCAAATACTGTGAACATAAAACCACATGAAAATCAAAGCGTGTACAGTAGTTGCTTAGAGACATACTATATTCGTCTATCGAACAAATATTAAGTGTGCATAAAAACCATTTAAAAATGGTGAAAAGAATATAGGATTGACGTAGGACTATGCAAAAAGGGATCCTCCAAAAACACATGGAACAAGGGTAAGTTGCAAAACTGGTACAGGGCTAGGTGGGCAAAGGACAAGACAGGTATAGGGCTAGACAAGTGGGTAACAGACGTGCGTTGTGTTACTGAAGGACGAATACGGACGCAATCCTCCATTCGCGGAGAGGACTCCCCGAGCAGGCGAAACAGACGAAGAAAGAGCAGAAAGTACTCAGGACTCATCGCCGAAGGTGATGCTACGTAGCTGCAATAATCATGCAGGTGGAATCCATGAAAACTTCATCGGATGAACATATACGCTATCCGTCAAAATGTTGTCAGCTGAACATACGACAGAAACATACATACATATATACATACATACCCAGCCAGCCACAGATACGACCCCCGTACATCTCGTCATTGTGGGGCTCGCTCATGTGCAGGCTCGCCCCAATTATATTTTTATGGATCCCCTTTAATCCTTCCTTCATTTAGCCTTTTACAAACCTAAATTGCGTTTGTTTGTGGATGAAAGTTATTATTAGAAAAAGAGCTAATGTGCTGCAATGCTTCTACATGACTCCTGTTCTTTTGACAGCCATCTTGGTCACTGCACAAGAGCTCCATCTAAATTTGCGCAAGGCTTCCAATAACGAAAACTGTGAATTTCAAAGTTTCATCCCATTAAAAATTGAGTGCATACAGTATTATAGTTTGCTATAGGCAGAGATCTGTCTTCTTAACGAGGTTCTACTATTACAGTATACTCTGTACAGCTCAGGCTACATAATGCCTATACATGGAAAGGTACATACGTACATACATAGATGTACTTACAAGTGTGGGGCCATCCACTTCACGCCCGTTAGTGGTTTCCCCATACATGTTTTCAGCATACCAGTATCTGCTGTAACTTTTGGTTGGAACAGGGGAGATTGTTGGACGAAGAACAGGACGCACTTTGGAGAGTGGGTGAGGAAGGTTGCTCATGCTCTGCTCTAGACTGGAATCCGAGGAGGACCGAGTCATTTTATCACTTGCATTGTGCCTGTAGGCATCACCCCGGTGTGGAGATATATTATAATGAATATGCTCTTGTGGATGCTGCCGCAATTCTGAAAGTATTCTCTCAAATTCTCCCAGT
>CAUJGJ010000434.1:1101616-1121616 GCA_963170055.1 Halisarca cf. caerulea
CCTACAGGCCTGACATGTCCATAGCAAGTGTGTCTGTTCAGTGTACCCATGCATACGCAGTGTATACACTGAACAGACGTACAATTTTCTGGTTGCCATCTATAATAGCCTCTGGCTGAATGTTACCCAAATTAAATAAAAAGACCTGATATTTGATACATACATACAAATGAAGCAGTTTCACACACGAGATGTGGGATTTAAGTACTGCAAGAGCAGTATACCTCAAAGTCTTTCTCTTGATGTATACGCATAATTATACACTAAAGCAGTTTCACACACATACGCATGCACTCACGCATGCACGCACGCATGTACGCACGCACACATGCACGCATGCACACACACACACACACACACACACACACACACACACACACACACACACACACACACACACCTCATAGTCTTTCTTCAGTTGTTTGTTCTGCTCCTCCAGATGGGAGTTCTCTGACCTCAGGGTGGCAACAATCATGTCTACATCATCCTCTCCTCCATGTTGGTCTCCATAACGACCATGAGCCTCACGGTAGACCCCCGTCTGAGCACCTTTCACCATGTGTGCTTTCTCCTGCTTCAATTTGTGGTTTTCCTCTCTCAACTGCTGCTCCAACTGACGAAAATGCTCCCTTTCATACTGTGTACATTGTGACAAATACATTTGAAAGTAAAACCATTTAAAATGGTAAAGGGATGTAGGATTGACACAGGATGATGTGAAAAGGCTTTCTCAAAAGCATTCTTTAAAACGTTTGGAACAAGAGTAAGTTGTGAAATGAAAGGTCAAGACGACCATAGGGCTACACATACATGAGGCTAGACGGGTATAGGGCTAAACAGAGTTTAGTTGGACTGAGTGCACATTGCAAATTCCCACGTCCCTCACATATTTACATGCTACAGGATGTGGGAATTTGCTTAGTGTGCACTCAGACCAACTAAACTCTGTCTAGCCCTGTACCCGTCTAGACTCATGTGTGTGCTTGTGTGTGTAAATTGGGTTAGCCTTATTTTTGTTTAAAGAGGTGAAATTGAATACATAACTGAACTCAACACAAATAAGGAATATACAAGGAGAATGTAGTGTTTCAAAAAGAAAAACAGCTTTTCTTCTACCTTTCTGCTCCACATATCTACAATCTCTTCAAGGTCAAAAAGTAATTAGCAGCTTTTTGCAAAAAATCTTAGTCATTATGAGATCTAATAGGTGTAAGTGTTATAGGGAGTCTATAAGGAGGGTTCAATCTAGTGGGGGAAGCCTCCATCGATCCTGAAAAAAAAAGGTAATCCCAGATAGAATCCTAATGTAGGTGTTGAGATCATGCAAGGGTATAACTTGTAAATTCAGAAATTTTATAGGAAAACATGCCCCCACACCAGAAAACACGTTATTGCATGCATTCCCTTTGACCCACCCACCCCCCCCCCCTTTTTCATAAGTATGGTTTTGCCCCCCCTTGGCCACTTTTCTAAATGAAACCCTGATACAGTATGTGTACACAAGTACAGCACAAGTTTCTCTCTGTTCGATGGAGGCTCGGCCTACTACATCACGTCTATCAAATGCCATAGGCCTATATAGTCTGTTATAAATGACTGTCTCATATGCACCCATTGGGCTAAGAAATGCTTGGTGCAAGAAGTGCTTAGTGGACGGTCTAGTGTGCCAGATTATGAGGGCTAACACCATCTTCGTGAACAAAAGTGGGGCTAAAGTATCCCCTCATGGACACACAATCCACAAATATCAAGGGGGCAAGAACCATGCAATGAAAACTCTTTTCCTCTCAAATTTGAATTCAAGATCATGCAAAACTCATGTACATGCAGAAATACTGTAAAAACAGTATATGTATGTACCTCAAAGTCTTCCTTCAGTTGCTTGCACTGCTCCTCCCAGAACGTCTTCTCAGACATCAATGCTGCCATGGTCATCTCAGAGTCCTCATCTTGTTTTCCATGGCCACCTCCATGGCGATCTCCATGGCGACCTCCGCGGTGACCTCCGAGGCGACCATGATCGTCTAACTGACTGAGTTTTCGATTACTCTTTAGGAACCACTTATCATTCTTGTTAGCAATGTCATGAGACAACTTAGCATTGTCCTTCTGAAGCTGTTCTATTTGTGCTCTCAACTGCTGTTCCCTCTGTTTCAAGTGTTCAAATTTATTCTTGAAAATTTCAGCCTGCAATTACAACAAAGGTACTAACTAACATTGCCTAACGAATACACAAATGAATAATAAGTACATTCATATTATTTCAATCAATGCACAGGTGCACATAAAAGTTTGGTGTGTGTACACAAAGAATACAGGACTAACACAAAAGGTCATGTACGTACATGCATATGTGTGTGTATGTGCACATGCATATGTACATATGTACGTATGTATATGTATGCATACAAGCACACAAGAAGGTACATACTTCTTTCTTGTTTGACACTGATACTTCTCTAAGTTGAACAAGCTTTGCTTCAGTTTCGTCTCGTGCAATTTGAACCTCGCGTATTGTCCTCTGATAGGCCTTTGCCTGGTCACTGTGGTTGGCAGCTTCTGCAACTCTTTGAACCTGTTCTCTCTCCAGCTTTTCCTTCAGCTCATCAACCTACACAAGTGTTACAAAGTATACTATCAGACATGTACATGTACTGTCAGTACAGAAGGTGCAGGAAGAACAATCAGGTTGAGCCTACATTGTGTTGCAACGTGTGGATGGTCTCCTGTCGTAAGTTGTCCCCCCCCCCCCCCCTCCCCCAACTGTGCTATCAATACTAAACCATAACAGCAACCTAAACCCATAATGCCCCAACAGTCAAAGTTATGTAATTTGCATCTGATAAGCAACCAAGCTGGACCACTTTTAGGGGACAAGATTAGGCGTGAGAGAACATACGTGCCCGACTACAACAACACACAGAAGCAACTACCGTATATTCCCTAATATTTTGGCACCCTTATTACTGGGCACCAGACCAAACAGGGTCAGCTTATACTCTAATGTCTGTGGAAAAGTAAGTAAATGTTCTCTAAATTTCGGTCTTTGACTCTAATTATTCATCCACTACAAAGTTTGAACATATTTGCTCCTTATAGGTCAGTTTACTCCACTCTTCGCTATCTATCGAGTTATCTATTGAGACACAGGGCAGCGTCAATCATTTGAATGTTCGAGTTCCCAGCTCAAAAATCAGTTAAATAACTGAACAAATATAGACACACATACTTTCTAGTATGTCATATTCACCAAATTTAAGTTTAATTCTAGAATAGTAGCTTTGATTTCAGCCTCCCACTGGTAAATGCATGTACAATAACCATGAAAAGAAACCATTACAACAATTCCACCATTTTATACCTAATTTTTCTGCACAACCCTAATTTGACGTCATATTTCCTTAATTTTTCGTCACACTTCTGGTTCTTACCATCGTATGTATCTGTAATTGCCGACGGCGACCTGCAATTAGCTCTGCTGAAAAATAGGGTATATACCGTAGTTCAGCCAACTGTAATCCACGATTCTATCCACGTTTTAAAGCCCCTGCGTGCTTGTGTATGAATGAACGTGGACCAAAGCTGGCTGGACTAAGAAGCAATAAAGATTTCCTATAGGGACTGCAGGTGTACTGGCAACAGTTGATTGCTCTGTGAGAGAAGTTTAGTATATTTGTAGGAATGTCTTCAAAAGAATATATCTACATTGGTTTATAGTTTGGAAAACATACCGATAAGTAAGTACGTAAGGTTGAACCCTCTTGAGACATCCTCTCTACAAACTAATGTGAAATGTTTACGTACGTACGTATGTTTCAAGCCCAAGGGTATAGAAATCAGTATTAATTTAAACTCTGCTAAGATGAAATAAACAATTAAATGTGGTCCCTTAGGTTAGGTTGGGTGAGTTTCATTTCAAGAGGGTTCCACTGTACTAAGGACTGCAGTAAAGAATAGACTCAAACCATAAGCTATAATACAGGAGTCAGAAATGGCCTCTGATGTCACCATAAGGCCAGGCAAAGGTTATTCCCAGTTTATCGTTTCCACCAGCATGTGATTTGGCTTACGCCTGACTATTTTCATTATTCATTATTTGTGGTTATGTCATCAGAGATGAGTCTAGCCATTACTACCTTACATGTTGTTTTCATTAATTTGTGTTGAAAAAGTGATTTTAATATGTACATGTAGTTGTACATGTATTAGTCTTAGAACAAATTTAATGATATAATACCCTAATTTGTTTCTTTTTATTGTTTACATTAACTGAAGGTTTTATGACAATGATCAAAGTGTACAAATACGTACGTAAGGAATAATAAGTGCATTTCAATGTAAATGAATAATGAAAAATGACCGCCCTCTCTCATGCTATAATTTAGAAGGCTTGACGATAAACTGGGAATCAATTTTGCCTGGCCTTATAATACTACATTTGCATATGTTTGCCTTTCGTTTCAATAAAGCAATAATACAAATATTGTATTCTATAAATATATTATGTAAATTCTTTAATGACAAATTTACGTGCCTTGCCAGATATAACACACACATACATGCACAAACCTCCAAAGCTTTCTTTCCCAGCTTTGCACTCAAATCCTTAAGAGCCTTCTTTAACTGTTCCTCCTCCTCCACATACCGTCCAGCTGCTGATGCTCTGTCCTTCCTTTCTTGGTCAAAATCAGCCTTATACGCTTCCAGCTGGACACAGGCAGTCAAAAAATGAGGTTTTATAAAATCAACACATCTTAACAGAACCTTAAGGCAAATTTACAATACGACGCATTAGCAAACGTTCATGTGTCACGTCATTCTGCGCAAATGTTAACATGCACGTACAAGTGTTCACCATTTGCATGCATTGTACCATTCGTGGTTCAAGATTTCCACAGATCATGCCACCAAACACACAGATCCTATTGAGTACTTCAATATTTCGTTCTTCTATTCTCTCGGCAAGGAAGTAGATCCTGATTCGGTTGTATTTGGAGAGGTTTTCATCGACGGTTCGAAGTGAAACAAAGGCAGTGATCTCTTTACCGGTTCCCCGCCTTTGTATGAGACTTTTGAGACGTATTTGTAGCCTTTTCGAATGGTTTTGATCGAACGAATGGCTATTCCAATCTCTACAAGACTTATCTTCCATGCTCAATGCATCCAAGATTAACTTTTTTCAACTCTTGCATTGTGGTGCGTTGCATCAATGCGTCAAGACGTTTGCATGACGCGCAATATTCACAAATTAATGCAATGCGTGACACTTACGCAACGCAAGGCAAAGTGTCATATTGAGAATCCACTTTTAGAAACAAACTCACTTGAAACTGAACCGCCTGCAATTGATCCTGCAAAATGGTAGGCAAATGAATACATGAGTATCACTATAAAAGCAGTATGTATTATACATACGTATGTACATACATACAAACGCACACACACACACACACACACACACACACACACACACATACGTATATACGCACACACAAACACACACACACACACACACACACACACAAAACATTTAAGCAACACACACACACACACACACACACACATGCATCCATGCACACATGCATGCACACACACACACACACACACACACACACACACACACACACACACACACACACACACACACACACACACACATACACACACACACACACACACACACACACCTGCAGTCTACTCTTCTCTTCATTACTTGCTCTCAGTTCTCTAGTGATCTTCACTTCATGTTGAATTCTAGCGTCTATCTCCACTTTGGAAGCACCAAGTTCCTCTCTTGCAGCATCAAGTTCCTTCTTTGCAGTGTTGAGTTCTTTACTCAATTTCATATTTTCTTTGTTGGCAGTCTCTTTCACAATAGCAATTTGGACAGGCCAAGTGGACACCTGAGCCTACAGAAGTGGCCCAAAGGGAAAAGTATAACTGTAAACATTCATACATGCACAAGTACTGTGTACGTACATACAAAGTTCTAGTTACTACATTTATACAGCAATGCACAATGTAAATTGTAATGAAGTACACACACACACACACACACACACACACACACACACACACACACACACACACACACACACACACACACACACACACACACACACACACACACACACACACACACACACACACACACATACACACACAAATACACACTTGCAAGGATTGAATTTGCTTCTCCTTCTTTTCATTATCTGTACAGATATTGTCAATCACTTGTTTCCCTTCAGCCTTGACAGTTTCTTTTTCTCTCAGTTTCCCTTCCAAAAACTCCAGCTCATCAGCTTGTCTTTTCTCAGATTCTCTTTGTTCAGATAACAATTTCTGTTTTTCACTTTCTAATGTTCTTTTCTCTACCTGCAGTAAGGTGGTGTAGAATACACACAATACATAAATACATAAACAGGAGTTATGCACATACGTACGTACAGTACATAACTCCAGTACAATACATACAAGTACTAGTTGTATCCTGCCTTAGTGTGCCACAGCAGCCATTAAGTGCTAACTGATTAACTGAGGGCGCAGCCCTTGGTCAACTAATTTGCACTTTATGCTGTTGTAGTACACCAAGGCAGGATACAAACATGGACGTATGTAGCCTGCACATAAATGCCAGCATGCATGTTTGCAGTGCTATGCATGTACGTATGTACGTACGTACCTTGTAATGTGTGATGCAGGAATCAACCCAACCAACATCCATCTAGCTGTACATCTGTTCAGCTCTATACGTCAATTTAGACTTAAGCATGTCTAGACTACTATACACTCATACATACATCCGCTCAGTACATGGATTTAATCTTATAACACCTTACGCAAGGTCTACTGGTATACAATAGGCCCTTGCTTATCTGACCACATCTGTTCCTTATAAATTGTGTACGATAAACAGGGGCATAGGAAGCATTTAAAAAGTGGGGAGGCCATGCATGCAAGGGATCAGTTGTACTGCATATGTCATGGCCTCATTCGCTTTACACAAAAATGGACCTGTAGCTGACATAACAGCATATCAAGTTCCGAAATAGTACCTGTGGTGATCAGGAATGGCAGTTATTATTGTTGATTTAGCTGCAAAAACCCTACAAAACAGGCTGCCTTTTATGATTGGGTCAAGGACTTTAGTGGGATCAGGAAGAATCAAGTAGGGTGAGGTCATCTTCACTCTGCACCACGTGACAATTAGGTCATTACGTGGGTTTCTTACAAAACACAAAAATGGCGTCAGGAGAAGGCAGCGATTTAGATTACTGTGACAACAACAGATTACTGTTTACAACGTGAACGAAATACATTGTCAAGCCTTAAAATGTCCGAAGGTTAGGTTTTAAAACTAAGATAATGTTAATAAATAGCTTGTAAGAGGTTTTACTGCATAACAAAAAAATAGGTCCAGGTTCAAAAAGTGGGGAGGCCATAGTTGCCCAAACGCCCCTGCTCCTACGCCCCATAATAAACCAGGAGTTGGATAAATCAGGTGTGACTGTACATACGTCATATGCTGCACTACATATGGGTATTGTATGTGGTTATGTGCTTGCAGTACAGGATAACAATGTGAAGATATACAAACCACATGCAATGACAACAACAAACACACCTTTCACATGCACATACACACATACACACACACACATGCACACACACACACACACACACACACACACACACACACACACACACACACACACACACACACACACATACACACACACACACACACACACACACACACACACACACACACAACATACATACTTGCAAAGATTGAATTTCCCTCTCCTTCTTAATAAGAACTTGTTTCCCTTCAGCCTCAGCAGTTTCTTTTTCTCTCAGTTTCCCTTTCAAGGTCTGCAGCTGTTCAGCTTGTCTTTTCTCAGATTCTCTTTCTCTTGATAGAGAGTCAAGAAAACTCTGTTTTTCACTTTTTAATGTCCTCTTCTCTGCCTGCAGTAAGGTGGAGTAGAAGACACACAACACAAACATAAATAGGACTTACGTATGTACATAGATACATACGTATATGTATACGTACATATGCAGTGCAGGAATTTGCACACTGCTTATCAAAACTTTGTCTATACATGTACGTAGCTCTATGTCTGTCCAGTCAATGTACGTACGCATACATGTACATATGTTCAACCCAAAGCATGCCTAGTACACTATACTGTACAGTGAATTCTTGTTAATCTGACACAATTGTTTCGACAGATTAGTGAGTTTGTGGGTTATCCAAATCAATATGATCTCTTTTCAATCAACTCGTGCACAAAATTGATGGTGGATTAAAGGGTTTGGCAGATATAGCGGTGACGGATCAACGAGAATTCACTATACACTCTTATGTACACATGGTTCAATCGTATTTCACCTCACACAAGGTACACTGACATAATTATATGCATGTAGTGCATTGTTGTTTATGTGATCACATCTGTTCTTCATGAAAGGCATTTGACAAACCAGGTGGACGGGTGACTGTATGTATGTACGTATGTTGAGCTGTCCATTGGTATTGCATGTGATTATGCGTGTGAAGTACGCAATGACAATGTAGAGGCACGTACATACACAAAACACATGCAATGACACAACAAACACACCTGCAGAGATTCTATTTGCTTCCACAGATCTTCGATTTGCTTATTCATTTTAGCTATTTCTTCGCCGAAGTCCTTGTCGTTAGTTTCGACTTCTTCTTTCTCTTTTTGTAGAGCAAAGAGGCTTTCTTCCAACATGGACACTTGAGCTACGTGCTTCATTTGCAAGTCTTTCAGCTGCTTCTGTAATGTGAGGCAAGCACAGAAGAATTAATTTAAACCGTGTCAATACATATTACACACACATAATGCTAAACTATAAATACGTATATACGTACTTATACATCATACTCAATCTGTTCTACCAAAGGCGCATATGACAGCTTTGTATAAAGTGAAGAGGGAACCAGTATGCTGTACAGCAATTCTACCCTAACCTGCCTATGCACATACATATGTACACACTTGTAGTGAAATGAGTGCTTTCTCCTTCTCCTCCATCTCCTTCTGTAGCTTTCGCTGGGAATCACTAGACTCTGACTGAGCATTTTCCACCAGCACCTTCTTTTCTCCCTTTGGTCAGTACAAACAAACCTACTCACACCTCATCTCATACGTGCAAACTGGTGCAGTTGAACTGGTGCAGTTGAACAGCATCAAAAAAATTATCACTTTCAGTACATATTGCCCACTTTCTATATCAATACTTCTAGTCTTGGACGATATTGACAATCATAACTAGTTACAAACCAATACTGTGCTTGCTCTAGAAAAATGCTGATAGTCGATATATCAAGTACATATATTCAATATATTGACTATTCACAATTGTAAATATTGTATTGCTGGTTATGGATTGACATTGATATTCACTACTAATATTGAAATATTGTCCAGGGCTTGGTACTACTATGACCATGCAGTGCAGAGTGAGTGTATATGATCTATAGATAAATACCATGTATAACATGCATCTTTGTCACACGAGTTCTAATCACTCAAACAACACCACCTGTGTATACTGTATAATACGTATACACAATTTGTCTTTTATATACAATGGTTATGAGAAATTACGTATGTACATTCCTTCATCAATAATACAGGAAAACCTCTATTAAAGGACACTTCTGAAATGCTAAAACCTCCTTAAACAGGACACCAGTGCTCTGTCCCATTTGAAATCCCTCACATTGACATGTGTACATTTGGATCCTCCGAAATGAGGACACCTCCATATACAGGGCAGTGTACTGTGGTCCCTGTGGTGTCCTTATTATGGAGGTTTCACTGTACAGGACAGTGTACTGTGGTCCCAATGGTGTCCTTAGTATAGAGGTTTCACTGTACAGGACTGTTTACTGTGGTCCCAATGGTGTCCTTATTACAGAGGTTTCACTGTACAGGACAGTGTACTGTGGTCCCAGTGGTGTCCTTATTACGGAGGTTTCACTGTACAGCACAGTGTACTGTGGTCCTAGTGGTGTCCTTATTACAGAGGTTTCACTGTACAGGACAGTGTACTGTGGTCCCAATGGTGTCCTTATTACAGAGGTTTCACTGTACAGGACAGTGTACTGTGGTCCCAGTGGTGTCCTTATTACGGAGGTTTCACTGAGCAGGACAGTGTACTGTGGTCCCAATGGTGTCCATATTATAGAGGTTTCACTGTACAGGACTGTTTACTGTGGTCCTAGTGGTGTCCTTATTACGGAGGTTTCACTGTACAGGACAGTGTACTGTGGTCCCAGTGGTGTCCTTAGTATAGAGGTTTCACTGTACTCCACTCCTTTAGGTGCTATGCTATTAAGAGAGTTTCACTTCATGTACGTATGTGCACAGACACACTCACCTCAAGTGAGTCAATCCGCTCCTGCTTCTCAGCCATCAGCTCATCAGCACTTCTCCCCTCAAATTCACCATGTAACACATTAGAAATACTCCATTTTCGTTCCTTAGACATCAAAGTACCTTTCTCTTTCTACAGTAGAGTGAAAAGTAATCATGTGATCATACATATCTTGTAGGAGACAAAGATTGTAGTGAAGAGCAGAAGACTGCACATTCAAACACACACACACACACACACACACACACACACACACACACACACACACACACATACACACACATACACACACATACACACACACACACACACACACACACACACACACACACACACACACGTACACACACACATACACACACACACACACACACACACACACACACACACACACACACACACACACACACACACACACACACACACACACAAATACACACACACACACACACACACACACACACACACACACATACATACAGTACAGAGAGAGAATATACGTACATTCATACGTACGTACACATGTACACATGATATATTCACACAATAATACGTAGTGTACATATGTGCTTAAGTATGCACACACGGCCCTGGTGCATCTACGTACATACGCATGTGACAGCATAATAGGCACACGTAGCAATTCCATACATACGTACATATGTACAAGCGTACATACACACGCATGTACGTACCTTCAGAGCATCAATCTCCTGCTTCTTAACATCCAAATCACTTGCATGTTGTTTCATGAGCTTCAGTCTGAGCTCAACCTGCTCTGATTGAGATGTGCGGAGTTGTTGCTCCTCAAGGTTAAGAGCTTCATTCGTCTTCAGAGCTTGTGCGAGGTCCTCTTGTGCAGTAAGAACTTGAAGATCGTGGTCTGTTTCTTGTTGCTCCAATTCCTCCTTCAGCTCAGTACACTCTTTTGTGAGTTGCACTATTGTCTCCTCCTTTTGCTGTGCAGCACTTTCCATGGTCTTCACTTGTTCTCTCAGACTCTCCAGTATATCGCTCTCACGAGGTCTTGCTAAGTCACAAGTGCTCTCTTCTTAAATATGGAGAAAATGTAAGAATGTGTGAATTCTACATCTGTAGACGTGTACATATGTAAGTATTAACACAAATAATGCATATAAAGTGAAACTGCCACAATCCGACATTCTCTTTAATCTGACCATCTTATGAGGTAAAGTCGCCATAGTAAAGTAATAAAATGTAATAAATAGTCGCTCTGTAATCCAAGAACCTCCAAATCTGACACTTCTTCAAGCCCCACTGAGTGTCCATTTAGAAAGGTTTCAATGTATGTATGATTTCACACACGTGTACGTATGTATGTACGTAAGCATGCATGTACACAAGCATGCGTGCATACACTAACACACACACACATATCGTTTACCACAAATTTTCAGTTTTTGCTCAAGATCACAATTAGTTTGATTCAGTTGAACAATTTCTAAATCCTTCTTCTTTAACTTTTCCTCTAGGTGCAGTTTCATCAAAGTATCCACTCTTGAACTGTCAGGTGAAGACTATGTGTACAAGAATTGGGGTATACATGTATACTCTAAAGATGTGGCCATTTCTCTGCTCCATCACGCACACATGCACAGTGCACACACATGTACATGCACGCACACACACACACACACACACACACACACACACACACACACACACACACACATACACACACACACACGCACACATGCACGCACACACACACACACACACACACATACACACACACACACAGAGCTGAGTACTCCAAAACTCTGGTAGGACCTGTACTGCTGTCCAACCTCTGCACTACCCTCCCCTGCATTGCTCTCAGGCAAGGAATGATAGTTCACTCCCTCGTCACATTCTGGTAAACACTTGTCTAGGGATTCTTGAGGGGTTTTCCCACACTACACGTTTAAATAATGTAAAATATAGGAAATGGCATTCAAGTAAAAAATCTCCTACCTATGCTAGCATGCACACACACAATGTCATGCATAATATGCACACACACACACACACACACACACACACACACACACACACACACACACACACACACACACACACACACACACACGTACACACACACACACACACACACACACACACACACACACACACACACACACGTACACACACACACACACACACAAACACACATACACACACACATACACACACACACACACACACACACACACACACACACTCACAAACACACGCACACACACACACACACATGTACACACACACACACACACACACACACACACACACACACACACACACACACACACGTACACACACACACACATGCACACACACACACACACTCACACACACACACACACACACACACACACACACACGCACACACGCACACACACACACACACGCACACACACACACACGCGCGCTCACACATGCACACACACACTCACACACACACACACACACTCACACACACACACACACACACACACACACACACACACACACACACACACATACACCTTGCACTGTTGAATTTTAAGCCGCATATCAAACACCTCTCTTCTCAATTCTGAATAGTCCTTGGAAACCTCGGATAGTTTTTTTCTATTCTTTCTACACAAGAGGACACAAAACTAACAGATAAACCAAACAGTACAGCAAACAATATTGCAGCTCCCTCATGTACAGTAGATCTAATCTTGAAAAGAATGCACATCTGATAACCTTCCATCCAGTCCCGTGCACACACACAAACACACACACAACACACACACACACACACACACACACACACACACACACACACACACACACACACAGTCACACACACAGACATGCACACACACACACACACACACACACACACACACACACACACACACACACACACACACACACACACACACAAAGAGTCACACACAGTCACACACACATGCAGGCACACACACACACACACACACACACACACACACACACACACACACACACACACACACACACACACAGAGTCACACACACACACACACACACACACACACACACACACACACACACACACACACACACACACACAGAGTCACACACACACACACACACACACACACACAACCAGACAAATATCCACCCACACGTACACAAAACCAAACCCAGAAAATGTAACCATGACAGATTAAAATGTCCGAATGGATAGGATACATACCAAACAGTGTGGCTGTTGACGAAGCATTTGTACATACTTACATACGTACGTACGTATGCTAACAATACTTGTGCAAGGAACCCATGAAGTTTGATCTACGTACCTAGTAAAGTTTCACCATCTCAGTTCTAGCTTCACAAACATAATACACAAGTACGTACCTGTGGTCTTGTTCAAGCTTCACATTCCTGTCCTTCTCATCTGCCAGTTCTTGTTTGGCCTCATCTCTCTCCTTCTTCACTTGTTCAAACTCATCCTGTAGAGCTTTGCGTTGTGAAACAGGTCGATAAGCTTGTCTTTTTGCTTGATCTTCTTTTGAATTGCTTGCTAAACGCCTTTCAGGCTTTTGAACTCCACTACCCACTGGCGAGGAACCCAACAACGATGAACCCGATGATGGGGAAAGTGATCCTTCTGCATTTTTTGAGCCTCCCCAAGTATTGGCCTAGTGGAAATACATACGTACGTACGTAGTTAACATATGTACATACATCATAAGTCTACCATAAATGTTCACACATGCCAAGTATTAATGTGTACTTAAACTGTAGGCATGCAATTCTGAAGACAATGATAAAGCAGACTTGACTCAGTGCACACTGCATATATACATATGTATGTAGTTAGTGCTTACTATACATTCAGCACAAAACTCACTGTAAAGCGGGACATAAGTACATACGTATACTATGAATTGAATACTCAGGTGACAATTTCATATACACTGAAATCTCACTAATTAGAACCTTGATTTTCCTGTAAAAAAGTTCTATTTATCCATACATTCTAATTAACCAACCACATATGTATTCCATTCATTTGGAACGGTACATTCATCAATGTTTGAATTAAGCCTGATATTCTAATAATCATGATTCTAATTATCGAGATTTTACTGTACTGTGGAAACTTGTTATAAAGAAATCTCTTACAGTGGATTTCTACAAACAAGCAGCTATAAATTCATGTGACCCAGTTAACATTCCACTATGAAAGTGTAACTGGTTATAGTGAATTTATGATATAACGAAGGATCAATTCAAAGCATTACATGGTTTGTTCAATGTACACAGTACATACGTATGTACGTATGTAATACTCACATATAATGAATATTCCTACTGCAAATACCTAGTATGGAATATGTACATACACAATACTTCACATATGTATGTACTACTCACATATGTATAAAGAATATTCCTACTGCAAATACGTACTTAGTATGGAATATGTACATACGTACATACGTACCTGTTGCACCTTTTGACCATGCATAGGGTATATTTGGGCTCTATTTTCTGCTCTGTGATAGGAAACTACAGAAACAAAGACATACACACAACTCAAAAATGAAAGGTATGCACTGTACTGTTGATTATGAAGACCATGCTTGATGATCACAACATACATGTAATTTAAAATATAAATAAATAAGACATTACAAAAATAGTAATAATTCACACAGTGATATTTGGTTTATCCAACACTGACAGAGGTATCCAAAACCATTGTTAGATGTACTGTTTATCCAGCAAAACTCTTATTACATACCATATAGCGAAACTACTCTGCCAGTAACCTTACTCATCCAACACCCACGTACGACAGTATTCTTAGAAACACATGTGTAAACATACATACTATGTACATATGTATGTACATGATGCCTAACACGGTGGAACATGCTCAACAGGTACCTCGATTGTACACAGAGTGAAACCTCCACAATCCAACACTCCACGGGCCTAAGAATGAGTCAGATTACAGAGGTTGTCGGATTATCCGGTGCTTCTTAGTACAGTCAACATGGTGGTTGTTCCACAGAATATAGTTACAAAGAATGTTGGATTATTAAGGTTCTACTGTACATACATACATACATACATACATACATACATACATATGTATGTACATACAAACATAACATACACAATCACTCTGTCCCCCACATATTGCATGAGCTGAAATCAATGCATAACAGACTACACACAGTACGCTACATGTATGTAGTATAGCATGTAGACTTTGGAAACAAAGCAATGCGACCTTTACTTCTACTCACAGTATTCTGTAAGCATGTCCTTTAAATATGCACAGTACACATGGTGAAAACATAAAGTTCTCTTACTTTTGACTTATGTGGGGGATTTTGGCCAAAGTGATGCTCGGCATAGGCGTCCAACTAGTATGTATGCACAAAATATAACTATGTATGAGTAAAAGAGCACGACTGTGTTAGTCTGTATTACGTAGGTATTGAGTGAGGAGCATGTACTAGTATGTGTACTGTACATGAGGTAGAGACAAAGTGAGGAGTATGTACTAGTATGTGTACTGTACATGAGGTAGAGACAAAGTGAGGAGTATGTACTAGTCTGTGCACTGTACATAAGGTAGGGACAGAGTGAGGAGTATGTACTAGTCTGTGTACTGTACATGAGGTAGGGACAGAGTGAGGAGTATATACGTACTAGTCTGTGTACTGTACATGAGGTAGGGACAGAGTGAGGAGTGTGTACTAGTCTGTGTACTGTACATGAAGTAGGGACAGAGTGAGGAGTATGTACTAGTCTGTGTACTGTACATGAGGTAGGGACAGAGTGAGGAGTACGTACTAGTCTTTGCACTGCACAAGGACAAAAAGGCAACAGCTCACCTGAAATACGTCATAACCCTTCGGCGACGTACTAGACTTTCCCTCGCTTTCAACAAAAGTAGTGGTAGCAACTGACGATTGAGAGGTAAGAGGAGAGGACTCAGAAGATGAGTTCTTCTTCTTTGATCTCTTTGGACTCTTCCCAAGGTCAGGACTAGGCCTCGGCGATTGGAGGAACACTTCGTCGCCACTATCTTGTGCTGCCTCGCTCTTGTTCTTTATGCGACTCCACTGCTTCCAAACTTTGTCCATATCGCTCAATGCTCGACTCTCTGTTTCTTAAACAAAAGTCATAAAGTTAACGAGGTTGAAAATCTACGTACGTCATTCACTTAGCATAAATCTAGAAACTTCGGCAACCAATTCGAAATGTCAACGCATGGGGGGGAAATACGAAAAAAAGTCCCTTTTAAGTCCCACTTCTCATAAAACCATTCAAACAAAATCACTAACAATATTCGAAGGCTGTATATCGAGGGCCGGGACACTTCATCACAATCCACGAGAAGACGTCTGGCCAGATAAAAGTGCTACGTGAGCAATATTTGGAACAAGTGGGCCGAACTATACACGTTTGGGAAATTCCCCAAATGTAATCCTGGAACGACATATGACGTAATTGGGTCGTATGCATGTAAGTGTAAATTCTCATGACATGCATGTAGGGGATTGTTACAATTAATAGATATAGATACATAATACATGCATGAAGCTATGCTGGGATCGAACAATGGATGCATGGCTGATCAACTATATAATAGCTCCACTACTGAATACTGGGGATCCTCTTTAAATTTAGGACCATCGTAAGCTGTCCCGCATATGGAGCCAGGTGCCCTTATTTCGGAGGATTCAATTGTACACATGTCAATGTGAGACACTTCAGATGGGAAAGAGCAGTCACTGTGGTGTCCTGTTAAAGGAGTTAAAATTCAAAGTTTCCACATTTCAGAGGTTATTGTACAGCATGCATGTTGTCCTTTATTATTATTATAATATTATGTAAGTGATTTTATACTGTATATTCAGTGAAAATGATCAATTGTTTCTAATGTATGGGTGGCCATGTTTTTCCGCGTCATCGATCCCTATATATACAACTGTGGTTCATGATATACCCATATGCATAAATTCTATATTATATTATCCATGCAGTGGGCCCTTGTTTAACCGACCATGCATGTTTGCATGTTCCTCGATCATGATCATATTGCATAAAATATATCAGGTGCATACAATTATATTATATGTTTAAAATTTAATTAATAAATCATGCACGGTAAACTATATATTGCACAGGGTATATAGTATAGTGTGCATTCACAGCATATGATGTCTAATTAATTATATAGCTATATATATATTATATAATATATAATAATTATGTCAGACTATACCATATTATGGTATACGTATTATTATGTGTATATACTTGCATGGTTGTTATAACATATGCATGCATGCAGATCGATCGTATTATTATTATTGTAGTACATATTATATGTCCTATATTATTATAGTATATTATATTATTCTATTGTATATATTATTGTATAAATTTCTGGATACATGTACATGCAGTTGTAAACACTACTATCAAGCATTGTAGTATGAAAAATAAACTATAAATTGGATCAAGTACACACAAAAAGAATGTTACGGTCATATAAAAAATGAATGCTTTCCCAATATTTTAACATAATGATTATACATGCATATAGTATAAAGTCCATATTATACATCAAATACAGAAATAATAATTATAATTATAATATTATTATAATATAACATTGTTACATACGCACACAAGCGATCGTAGAACTAATTCAGCTGAGCTAATCCTCCAGTCAAAAGCACGTATAATATATGAAACATGCAGAAACATTAAAAATCAAGAATATACAATATACAGTTATAGTTTGCATAATCGCAATAGCTACATCAAGGAGGGATGATGCTCATCATCGATGTGATACCTGAACTCTCTGATCTGTCCATGACGGAACCTCTTACCACAATGTGGACAGTCAAGGTTGGGATCGTACGGCCACAGCTCCTCGTCAACCTCATCTGCAACAGGCATTCCTATTGGTGTTTTCTTCAACTCCTCTACCTTCTTCTTGATCTCTCTTGTTATTCCATCACGATCAGCAACTCTGTTGTGAGGCTACAAATAAAATGAAATTAGCAGAGGCAACAGTAATAGCCAACAATACACCACTTACGTCACGTAAATTACAATATTATATGCTTGATATAATACTAATATTAAAATATATTGTACATGCAGAAACTCTATACTGTTACTGTACTTTTTCGCAGTAACAACGTCTTTCAATGTCATGTTTAGAATAGGCTGTAATTTTTGCAGGACTTTATTTCCACAAAATCTGCAAATGTGTGTGCATTCACGAATTAAAGTTCAATTTTGTGAATATTTGGTTAGATACATAGTCTAATAAGCATACAGTAGGGACTGGTCCATTCCCGAAAATGAAATCCCAAATTACGTATAGTCAAGTTTTGCTTCATGAAAAGTATACAGTGGAACCTGTCTACTGTGGTCACTATTGGGGCGAAATTTCCTGGCTGTTTTAGACAGGTGGCTGCTTTAATGAGGTAGACTACCATACATTACTGCTGATTCGGACAAGAATTTGTGGCTGGTATACACAGTGACCACTATAGACAGGTTCCACTGTATATCCGCAAAAATTGTCACCTATACGGTATACACATATCAGCATAATATCATTATTATATACTCTCATAGCTAAATCAGACTACATGCAGGCCTGTAGGCAGGATTTTCCCAAGGGGGGGTTACATTTCAGATTTCCACAATCCCCCCTTCACATGTACATGTGTATGCGCGCGCGCACACACACACACACACACACACACACACACACACACACACACACATTATAAATTGACCCCCTATGCAAAATACCCTCAAAATTATCCACAGTGCAAACGAGTTACAGAATACGTAGTTCAAAATGTCACTGTGATGATAATGACATCATCACAAAATGGAGGCCAATTGCGACAAGGTAGCGTTCTGGGTAGCGTTTAGTGATAATAGAACAACGAAACAAAGGGAATATGTGCCTAGTGGGTGTAAATAAGGCTACATACTCCTTTAAAACCCTTTAGGACTTATTTTTATGGTTTGGTGATTCCTAAGGGGGGTTCGTCCGAACCCAAAGAACCCCCCCTGGGTACAGGCCTGACATGCATAAACGCGTACACAAAGGTATGTATGCAGATGTACTTACTAGTATGGGGGCATACTCTTCAAGCATGCGATCAGTGGCTTTAACATACTCAATGTCCCTTCCATCACTGTACCCGTTTTCAGCATGCCCATAAATAGCATGACTACTTGTAGAATCATTGGAGATTGTTTGACGACAAACACGGGAGATTGGGGGAGGAAGGTAGGTAGTGCCCTGCCCCAGACTGGAATCTGATGAGGATCGAGTCTTTTTATCACTTGCATTGTGTCTGTAGGCATCACCTGGGTGTGGAGGGATACGACAAGGTTGTTGTGGCTGCTGGTACCATTCTAAAAACATTACATCGAATTTTCCCACTTTTTCTTCAAGTTGCTCTATCCTCATTTGCTGCTTCCATTATAGTGGACATAAAAATGACAATATTGAAGATCAAAGAGAACATTATACATGCAATATTAAGTTATATACTGAATCTCAT
>CAUJGJ010000434.1:1126616-1129116 GCA_963170055.1 Halisarca cf. caerulea
CATGAGGAGGGACAGAGTGAGGAGTATGTACTAGTCTGTGTACTGTACATGAGGTAGGAACAGAGTGAGGAGTATGTACTAGTCTGTGTACTGCACATGAGGTAAGGACAGAGTGAAGAGTATGTACTAGTTTGTGTACTGTACGTACATGAGGTAGGGACAGAGTGAGGAATATGCAATATAGTGTGGTATAACTTTACTGTACACAGTATACTCATGTCAATCAGTACATGCAGAGACAGAGAGAGGAGTACTATGTACTATATAGGGTGTATACTGTGCATAAGATAGGGACAGTGAGGATAGTCTCGCGTAGCGAGTCAGGGCGGGTCAGGCTACGCGACACTCAAGTGAGGAGTAGACTTAGTCCGGCGTAGCTCAGACCCAATCTCACTCGGCCATTTTCGGGGACTGACGTCACAGGGTGAGGCGAGAAAGGGTCTGGGGTATTTCATCACGGTTAGCTTGCAAAGTCCGGCTTTCAACCCGACCCGTGAATATCATTAAAATGGTAATGAATAATATTAAAAACCAATGAATAATGTTTAATTCAGTTGCATGTTGTTGAAGTGTGTACCATTGTACAGTGTACCGCTTTTTCTTGGCGATATCAAACTGCTTCTTCTCCAGTTGACAACAACGCGAACGGTAGCAAAGCGCTCACTATTGATGGTCTTGTTCCCGCTGGTAAAATAAAATAGGTTGTTTTTGTTTCCCAGTACAGCTATGACGGAGTCTGCTTGGTGTGTTGAGCTCGGCAAACCCGGTGAGTTCTAAGCTGCTGGGATGCCCCCTTCGACGGCTTAGCCACTGCTATTTTACGGTTTAAGAAAGTGTTTACACTATACTCTAGAATGTTTTTACACAAATCCATTTACAAATAGTTCTCACGCGGGATCGTGATCATCCTTGCTTAGACATGGACCCTGTGCTATTCTAAGATTTCAGTTTGATGTGGAAGCCAAGCTAAGCTGTCAAGTTTGCTCCAGTGTACGTATAGCAAAGAAGGCGAGCGACCTTTAATGATATTCACATAGGGGTCAACTCCGCCTCCTTTGCACAAACTCGGTATACGAAATGCCCCAGACCCTTTCTCGCCTTCCAAGTGACGGCAGTTACGGCGAGCATGGGTCTGGCTACGCTGGACTAGAGTAGACTATGTTCCAGCTGCAGTCTTTACACTGTACAGGAACAAAACAAAAAACAGCTCACCTCAAATAAGTCATCGCAATTGAGCTCGCTTTCAACAAAAGCAGTAGTAGCAAATAACGGTGGAGAGGCCTGGACCACTTCGTCCCTAGGTTCGGGGCGCCTGCACCCTACTTCGCCTCCACTATCCTGGTTAGTTTCGTTCTTGCTCGTTACAAAACTCAATAGCTTCCGGATTTTGTCCATATTATCATAGATATTCAGTATCTATGATATTATCCCTCAGTCGATTATATACTATTGAGGTTGAAAACCATAGGCTAGTACGTCACTCGCCTTACAAAACAATGTCAGAAAATTGGGGAATACGATCTCGAAAAATAGTCTCTTGTGAGTTCAAATTCTCATAAAGTACTTGACAACAAAATATTTAATAATATTGGAAGGATATCATAGACATAGGGATTCTCTATCAAAATCCGAGACAAAGACGTCTATCGGCTTAGCAAAAAAACAAGTGGGCCGTATAGGAATTGGGAATTCCCCCAATGTAATCCCGCAAACGCTATATGACGTCATGATGATTTAATCTTCCACTCAAGAGCATGTACCTGTACTATGTCAAAAAAGGGTGTACACATTATCAATGTGACTTTTGAACTCTCTGCTGGATCTGTCCACAACAGAATCTCTTACCACAATGTGGACCGGCAGACTTCTCATCCACCTCATATAGCCATAGATACCATAAGTTATGTAGTTTAGAGTGTCTATATATAAGATATCTCCAGCTTTTATACTCATGGTTGCTTAAGTCCTCTGCCTTCTAGCTCCTTCATCTCTTGTTGGCAATATGTCTGGCTGTAGCCAGATCCAATTCCACCATTGCAGTGAGCTAGAGCAGGTCTGTCTATATATATATTTATGCGTGACTACTGGACAACGTGTAATTCCATCACGGTCAGTATAGTCCTGCTGTAAGGCTACAAATAGAATGGCATTAAAAGATACAGGATAGATTAATTAGTAATGCACCATGCACTGTCCATATCCTCTTCAGTACTGAATATCTATAGATAGCAAATTTGATATATACTTGAATTCTATCAGCTACTTTGCACATACTGTGCAGCTATACCTTCTAACTTTATTTCTTTTCATACTTACATACTACAGAGAAACCTCTCTAATCCGCCACAATTGGGAATGCCAGTTTTGTGGTGGATTAGTGAGGTTGGCGGATTAACGAGGTCTGAACGCAGTACATGTATATAATTTGATATTGGAAACTAGAGCGGATTAGTGAGCTTGATGGATTATAGGGGGCCGGGGGGCGGATTAGAGAGGTTTC
>CAUJGJ010000434.1:1134116-1196616 GCA_963170055.1 Halisarca cf. caerulea
AACTTGTGTAAGTTCAAAATAACATTGTGCTGAAGTATGCGTTTAATATTACTAGAAGTGGTTCATAGCTTACCTGATGAATGCTTGCAAAGAATCATTTCACCAAATCATTTCATTCGCATTAACTAAAAAAACAGCACCAACTGGGAAAACTAAACTGTTATACATTTAATGCCAAATTTTGCATTGTTTCATCAAGATTTCGGCAAATACGGGGCTATTATCCCACCAAGTGATGTGAAAACAGCCATATTTGATTGAATTCGGCGGGATATAGAGTATCTATGATGTACGGTACGCTGAGAAAACGGTACTTTTCAAGGGACGGTACTCTGAGAACACGCCATGCAAGTGATATAATTTATCATTATTTAAGTGACTAGTATCGTATATCTTGCCTGCTGTACTGCACACATTATACATATACAGTCAAACCTCGTTAGTGAGTACACCTGGGGACCCTCCAAATTGCTACTCACTATCAGTAGTACTTGCTAACCATATACGTAGATTAGTATTATGGGTTATAAGCTGGGGTATCATATCCTTGTACTTCCTAACCAGGTAATACTCATTAACAGTGTTCTTACTAACGAAATTCTACTGTATGTATTTGTACAGACGTATGTACGTGTACGTACGTATGTATGTGTTTGTACTTACGTACGTACATACGCAATTACGTATGTGTATGTGTATGTACATTTGTACATATGTACGTACATACGTAGGTATATTTTGTGCTAGTTTACGTAGATACAGTAATTTTGCTTTTAAGTGCCAGTTTAATTTTGATGCCATACATATTATGTTTACATACGTACGTACATATGTAGGTACACATGTATGTACGTACATACAAAGTATGTACATACATACGTACATACGTACGTACGTACAAAAAGTAACCAATTACTGAAAGGCAGAGAATTATGCCGATTGAGTTCAATACAGAGATGTATGGTGACTGGGACATGTATGTACGTATGTTAGTAAGCGTAATGTGTACGGCATCAAAATTAAACTGGCACCTCGAATTTCGTATGTTGCAGTATACGAGTGTTGTACGTATTTCTCAGTGTGTGACCCTCTACATCTCTATGTGTGCTGTAGGCAACTGGAGTAAAGGATACTAGTAGGGCAAGTGCTTCGTCACAACCTAAAAGACCTTCTCAGCCATCAGTGGCCACAGAGAATGCAAGTCTTCGAGACAAAGTGGCTAGTTTGGAGACAGAACTTCAAGAATCAAATGATAAAGTAAGAGATCTTGAAGCAAATTTGGAAAGGAAGGGGGAAAGGGAGAAAGAAGAGGCCTTGAAAGTGACTGATTTGGAGTCAGAACTCCAAAAGTCAAATGATAAAGTAAAAGATCTTGAAGCAAATGTGGAAAGAATTCAAAGGGAGAAAGAAGATGCCTTGAGGGAGGAGAGGGAGTCAACGAAGATAGACAAAGCAGCACTGCAGAACCATATCAGAACTTTACAACAGGAAAAAGATAATCTAGAAGGGAAATTCGATGCAGCAAAGAAAGCAAAGGGAGAGGAAGACAAGAAGGAACTAGAGAGTGAACTTGAGAGAATGAAGAATGAACTTGAAAAGCTTCGAAGGGACAAAGACCAGGAAATTAAGAATTTTGAGAAGCTCCAACAAACATTGGAACAGACTGAAATTAAGATGGGAGAACTGAACGACCGGCACGACAAAGTGGACAAAGACAGAAGGTACACTTCACACATACACACTGTTTTAACACAACTAAAATTGACCAAATTTTAAAAATTACTCCACAGATAAATTGTGACCTCCCTCCTTTTGTTTTACTCCTAGCCGAGTCCTTGTGTATGTGAGATGTGCTATAGCTCGTGAATATATGTACAATACATACTATAGTACATGATAGTGAAACCTCAGCAGTCCACCTCCTCCTACCGTATATTCTCTAAAAATTCGACACTCCAGAAGTTTGTGTCGAAAATGCGTATCTCTAAAATTTAACGAAATGGCCGTTTTCTAAAACTTTGGCATGTTCTCTAATAATTCGACATCCAACTTTTCAACCAAAAATGAACTGCAGCAAAGAAAGAGTTCAAGTTTTGTAATTCTACAGTTTTTCTGGATGGAGTATTCACTGTTTATCGTTCTTTTGGAGTAGGTCTATCGTCAAGTGCAACCGAAAAAAATGGCAGCTACACAATGAGCTATCCCCTGAAAAATGCTAACCATGCACCAAAGAGCTATGAAAAGCATTTTAGCATTCTTTTCACTACATTTTAGGGTTATTTAGTTCGTTATAGTAACATATACGTACGTACATATAGCCAACCTCCACAATTTCATCAGTTCTCTAAGAATTTGTTACTCAAGTCCAAAGTTTCCTCAGCCATTCTCAAGGGTGGGAAAACAACTCTAAATTCTCTTGTCAGACAAAATTTTTATGAAACTAGGTGTGACGAATTTTTAGAAAATATACAGTATTCTGGTATTCTTGGTATCCTTATTACAGAGGCGTCCTCTGCAAAGTATCCACCCTACAGAGGTGTCCTGACTGCAGAGGTGTCCTCACTACAGAGGTGTCCTTGCTACAGAGGTGTCCCAACTACAGAGGTGTCCTCACTACAGAAGTGTCCTCGCTACAGAGGTGTCCTCACTACAGAAGTGTCCTCGCTACAGAGGTGTCCTCACTACAGAGGTGTCCTCGCTACAGAGGTGTCCTCACTGCAGAGGTGTCCTCGCTACAGAAGTGTCCTCGCTACAGAGGTGTCCTCGCTACAGAGTTGTCCTCACTACAGAGGTGTCCTCGCTACAGAGGTGTCCTCACTACAAAGGTGTTTTCACTACAGAGGTGTCCTCGCTACAGAGGTGTCCTCACTACAGAGTTGTCCTCACTACAGAGTTGTCCTCACTACAGAGTTGTCCTCGCTACAGAGGTGTCCTCGCTACAGAGGTGTCCTCACTACGGAGGTGTCCTCACTACAGAGGTGTTCTTGCTACAGAGGTGTCCTCGCTACAGAGTTGTCCTCGCTACAGAGGTGTCCTCGCTACAGAGGTGTCCTCACTACAGAGGTGTCCTCACTACAGAGGTACCCTAACTGCAGAGGTGTCCTCACTACAGAGGTGTCCTCACTACAGAGTTGTCCTCGCTACAGAGGTGTCCTCACTACAGAGATGCCCTCACTGGAGAGGTGTCCTCACTACAGAGGTGTCCTCACTGGAGAGGTGTCCTCACTACAGAGGTGTCCTCCCTGCAGAGGTGTCCTCACTACAGAGGTGTCCTCCCTGCAGAGGTGTCCTCGCTACAGAGGTGTCCTCGCTACAGAGGTGTCCTCACTACAGAGGTGTCCTCACTACAGAGGTGTCCTCACTACTGAGGGGTATTCATTCACAAGTTATCCTGCTTGTTTATTTTCTATTTGTGTTTGCCTATGTACTAACAGAGAAATTGTTGCTGAAAGGAAGAAATTGGAGGAAGAGAAAGAAAGACTAAAAGTATTGCTAGAAAGGGAGAAAGCTGAGAGCAAGAAAAGCGAAATGCTGGTGAAAGAAGTAAAAGATGTTAGGGAACAGCTAGAAAAGGAGAAAATTGAGAAAGCCAAACATATGGAAGAACTGGAAAACGCTAAGAAAGAACTGGAAAAGTTTTATAAGGTCAGCCATTACTGTCTGTGTGGTATAAATGCGTACATGTAAAGATGAGGTATTGTAACACTGTGAATGGTCCCTGCCCTGAGTTGACCCCCATAAGCCAACCGTAACTCTAACGCATCAAAGGTTTGAGATTGTATTTTGATAATCGGCCACGTTAAGTTACGTACGTACTTTTAGGGGAAGTGGTTTACAGCTATCCGATAATTCTACAGGGAGGGGGAGAGTTTTCATGTTACAGGACTAGATGAAAATGTAATGCTGCTGTTGCCATTTTCCATGCAGGAACAAGAACAACAGCAAGCAGTGCACTTGCTGCAAAAGCCCTCCAGTGAGGTTGACGAAGACGCATTCCACAGTTTTGAGTCGAACTCATCCAAGTCAAGTCCGAAAGTACCTAGACCTGATGTAGTTGAACAGCACAAGAGAATTCACCAGCAGGCAGTGAAGGAATCAATTGAAGCATTGAAGAACAGAGATCATGGCAATCTAGAAGATTCTATCCTAGACAGCTGGGAGGACATTTCAAAGGAGGCCGGCTTTGATCACGAACAGTGCAAAACTGCTGCCACAGAGGAAAAACCCGAGGAGGTCATTGCCCAGTTGAAGGAGCAACTGAGCAAACAAAGCAACGAGGCACGAAAACAGCAGGAGGAGATTGCTCAGTTGACGGAACAACTGAGCAAACCAAGCGACGAGGTACAAAGACAGCAGAGGGAGATTGCTAGGTTGAAGGACAAGCTGGAAAGGGAAGGAAAAGAAAAGGAAGCTTTCAAACACAAAATTCTGAAAGAAGCAGAAAGTGATAAGGCAACTGTTTTTGTTCAGGATGGGATCCTACAAAGACGAATTCTTGAATTGGAAAGAACTATCAGCGAGAAAGGCCTACTTATCGAGCAGCTTCAAACTCAGCAATCAAAGCCAAGTGATCTACTTCAACCGACAGCCCCTGATGCACAGCCGCACTCACTGGGGGAGATGAGCACACGAGGGAAAGTCCCCACGGTCAAGCGGCAGCAATCATATGAAACGGTTGTCTCCATACAAGTATCACCATCTGAGCTGACAGAGAGTGCCCTCCACTCATCATTGGAGAGACAGTCTGGGCAGCAGCACGCACAGACACAAATTGAAGAACAAGCTACTCCTGTGAAACAAGATTTCACTGTAGCTACCATTGTGGACCTTTGCAAGCAGCTTAAGGCATCCCGGAAGGAAGTGGAGCGATTGCAACGGGAGGAACCCAACAGTGAAATTGAGACCCTGAAGAGAGATTTAGAAGATGCCAGGAAAACTATTGGCAATTTACAGGTTTGTGCACGTGCTTATGTGTTACTAAACAGTCATGCATGTATGTACATACGTACATGCTCATGTACATACATGCTCATGTACGTACGTATGTATGTATGTATGTACTTACGTATCTTTCTTATGCCTGTGAGTTATTATTTATGTACAAACGTTCTGTATTTATGTACTGCATGTTTGTGAGAAGGTTACATACGTACGTATGTATATACAGCGAGATATGTACGTACATGTACGTATGCACCCTTTACTGTACATGTTTCTGTACATATTATGTAGATGTACATGCAGAGCTAGAAATAGCTGCCTGCCACCTGCCATTTTCCAAGCGAAACATGAATACGGCTGACCAAACTTGAGTTGGGTCAGCCATTTGGCTAACTACTATAACTGAGAGCTGAGTCTCCGCTATTGGCTATATTCCAGTCGAACTTGTTTAGCCAATCTCCATTCAGTGCTAAAGATTTCTTTGTATTATGTATGTACACATGTACGTAATATTATGTACATGTACGTATATATAATCTCTGATGGTTGGAAATGGCTGACCAATCTTCAAATGTCCTGCCAATATAACACTGGGTCAGCTGTTTTTTTCCTAGCAGAAGTCAAATGCTACATATTTCTACCACTGTAGATGTATGTGTATATATGTATGTACGTATGTACGTACATGATCCACGAGTATGTACATACATACATACTCATCGGTACTCCTCGTATACGTACATACAGTATGTCTGTATAAGAAGTATGTACATGTGTCCCACTTAACCGAGATATAGTGCATGTTGTCTTATGTACCTTATAGTGGAAACTTATGTTATGTATTTTATGCATTTATAAACATACACATTATATGTATGTACATATGTACATATACCATTATATTATGGAAATCAGTCTTAAGGACACGAAATTCTATCTTTAATGATGTATTCAAAATCTGTTGAAACCTTTACTTATGGCAGCAATGATTATGGGTGTAAAGGAGCACACTATGTAGCATACACGACTGGTGTTTGTGAATTAATGATTTTATTTTGCCTGACAGGGAATCATTTGATGTTGTCTGTACAGTTTTGACACTGAGTATACCAGATCATAGTGGGAAACATACCAGAACTGATAATTTGTGACATCATATGATATCATTGTGACGTATGATACAAGGTGGATACAAAAAACATGATGTTGGTTGCACTCCCCAAGGGTCTGGCTGTTTGTATCAATTTTGCCATCAACACGGGTTGAATGCTGTCCTGGAAGATCCAGGATAATCTTAAGGGCTTTTCTGTCCAATTGTTCTGGAGTGCTCTTAATCAAAGTGAAGACCACAATCAAGAATCACAGGTTGTCTTGTCACCACCACAGACCTGAACAAGAACCAAGAAGAAATCACCATCACAGGGACGTAGGAGCCAGAAACGTCTTGATGATTTCATTAAGGCTTAGGTCCCGTTTACATGAAAACGTTTTCGGGTGAAAACGGAACAGTTTCGTTGCGTTTGTACCTTCCGTTTACATGTATCCGGAACAAATCTTCCGGATACACGAAAACGTTTCAAGTTGCGGATATGTTTGAAATCGTTTTGAAAACGATATTATGTAAACGGCAAATACGGATGCTAGGGTCCCGAAATCTCTCCAAAATGTCCGCGAACTGCTCCTAATCCCTTCCCAGTCCAGGCCTTCGGAGACTTTGGTAGTTTTATACTCCGGCGTCACGTTCAGAAGCAGTTTTGCTTCGTCGTCAGTCCAGACCACACTCAGTCGCCATCTTTATCGATTCAGACGTTTCCCTATAAACACGATGACAGCGAATCGGTTTCCGGAACACTTGTAACAGGTATTTCTAAAAACGTTTTCATGTAAACGCAGCCTTAGTCTATGGAATGCACCTCCGCACCACTGAGCCCTGAGGAAAACTGGGTTTGTACAAAACCAAGTATCAACAGCCGATTAGGACTTCTTCTGTACAGGACCCGCTGCCGCAAGTTGCTGCTGGATTGCCGCTGCAGGAGAAATCTCTATCGTTAGGTGACCATACCCTCTCGAATCTTGATGACCCTGCCCCAACTCCATCTCATCGACTTCATTCTAGCAAGCTAAGCAGAACTACAAAACCTACTCCATCAAGCTCTAAGTCTTTAGATTCGTCTGCATGCTACTCCAAACAGTTTGAAGAAGGGGATAAGGGTGTGCCAAGTATTCGCTACACATCTCCCACTGGTATCAGCTGTTACCTGGTCACCTGTCTGGAAAGGTCCAATTCATCTATACCGTTTCCATACCCTACAACATCGCCACCAGCTCACTGGAAGACCTGATGAGCAGAGCGAAGGATGTTTCATATTGTGAGATCGAGCACCATCCTGGACTTAAGGTTCTAACCGGAAACACTTCAAGGAACATCAGCTGGATACCTATATTGTCATCTCTCAATCACTTGTATCACATAGAACCAGATCTCACACCAAACATACATAGCCTGCATGCATGGCTACCAGCAGAACTTGCTGGTTGTCCATCAACACAGTTCTCTTCTTTGATTATTCACGTAACATAATGTCATGTATTTCTACAGCTGTGTTAATTCTATAGTCCAAATCATTGGGGTGAACCTGAGCAACCCCCACAATGACGTGATGTACGCTGGTCGTGTCTGTGGCTGGATATGTGTCGTACGTCCGGCTGACAAAATTTGGACAGGTGAACATACGTCCAGCCAACGAAGTTTTCACGGCTTCTACCTGTTTTTTTCCGGGTGCACAGCAGCATCTTCGGCAACGAGTCTTTAAATTAGTAGGTGCTCTCTTCTCTTTTGCTACTGTTTCACCTGCTCTAAGGGCCCTATCTGCCCTTTACCCGGGTATTTAAGGATTGAGTGGATGATTGAGGCTGTGTTCGTCCTTCAAATAACTGGGCGTCGATTACCCATGTACTCCTGGCTGCCGACGATGAGGTGAACATCGGTCTATGATCTAAGGCAGGGATAAGGCGTTCTCTTCCCCCAGACTCCTGTCTTGCACAATTGTCTTGTACAGTTGTAATCTGAAGTTCAAACAAGAAGAGAGTGAACACACAGCATTGATTAGCCACAGGTCTGCATGACGGGCGAATTACAAAGACGCATATGCGTACAAACACATTTACGTATTATGTAACATTCGCGCAGCTACACATGACGTTGACAATGGTTGTTCAATCCAGTTTACGCTTCTACAGAGTTACATTCCTGTGCCAAATCTCTGCCCCATGCACTGCTCCACATATTATGTGCACACAGTCATGCATGCACCCACAGCCCAGTACTTGGGCAGCCAGCACTATCTTCAAATGCTGCTCATCAATCATCTTCATGCCTCTACCAATAGCTCTGGCTCGCCCCCATGATAATAATCATCTGCCTAATGATATTAAAAAATAATATAACGTATACGTAGGTACATACGTAAGTTTACCCTTAACTGTACATTCATATATGTGTATACACAGTGTTCTCCCCAGAATTAAAATTAAGGCATGTTGAATACGTACGTATGTACGTACATGCATAGGTGCATATACTGTACATGAAATGCTTCAGCAATATTATTGCTTGAAGCTTCAGGTTGGGCAGTAGCTTGATTTGTACTAAGCATGAATTTTCAATAATTTATGAATGCATGAATTTGTTTTTCATACAAATAGTATTAAATTTTAGAAAAGAAGACATGTTGGACCGACATGCCTTAAGATATTATGTACCTGGGGAGAACACTGTATACATAGTTAGGTGTGTATATAATGTGCACTTTACTGTACATATGTACATACATACGTATATGTACTTATCTCTCGATGACTTCATACATCAAAGAAGCCCCGCTGGGTAGTATTTGGGATACCTGTCCTGCAGTCAGGACAGTATTCGCTAAGCACCCAGTTTGTCATAACAATCATTAGTTGTGAATTAACGTACAAAAGTCGCAGTAACAACTTGCGCAATATACAGTAACTATAGCAGAGCAGCTGTCTTTTTGAGT
Organism: Halisarca cf. caerulea; assembly: GCA_963170055.1. Classification (NCBI taxonomy): domain Eukaryota; kingdom Metazoa; phylum Porifera; class Demospongiae; order Chondrillida; family Halisarcidae; genus Halisarca; species Halisarca cf. caerulea. The sequence goes on from CAUJGJ010000434.1 coordinate 1,143,098, forward strand.
GTTAAAAGGAGATAAATTTAACTACACAGCTTCCTTGGAGAGTAACATGTTAAACTTTACTGACCTCAAACCTCACGGCGCTACACGCCCTCTGCTTTCGGCCAGTAAACATGTTACTCCCCAAGCAGCCGTGTAGTAACTAGTACGTACATGTTGTACATGTATGTATGTACAATTTTTGTACCTGCATGTCTGTACATAAGTGTACTTTATTGGGCATATATGCACATTTCTAGTGTTTTTTTGCAGAATTTGTCACATGTACGTACGTACATACGTATTTTGACCCCACAATTTTATATAATTTCCCCCTGTTTAGGATGATTTAACAAAGACAGTTGAAAAGTACACTAAAGTAGTGGCTGACATGAAGACACTTCATGAGGAGAAGGAGAAGATATTGAGGGATACCACAGAGTGGGACAGAAACAGGCAGGTTTCTGTTAGGAAGCAAGAGGTAATATCCCAGCTGGAGGTGTGTGTGTGTGTGTGTGTGTGTGTGTGTGTGTGTGTGTGTGTGTGTGTATGTATGTGTGTATGTGTGTGTGTGTGTGTGTGTGTTTGTGTGTGTCAACATGCTTGTGTGTTTGTGTTCTTACTACGTCTTCTTTATGGACTAAAGGAAAGACTGGAGAGAGAACAGGTTGAAAGAGCTGCAGACGCTGATAACCACAGTGACCAGGCAAAGGCCTATCAGAGGACAATACATGAGATTCGACTTGAACGAGATCAAACTGAAGCAAACCTTGCTCATCTTAGAGTTGAATCAGTGACAAACAAGAGGGAAGTACGTATGTACGTATGACTCTTCTTGTGTGCATACATACATGACTTTTGTATTAGTTGTGCATCCTTCACTTACATACACACCAAAACATTATATATACACACCTGTGTGTGTGATTACAGTATTTAGTATTATTCATTTTGTATATTTGTATATTTTTCTCTTATGAGACGGAAATCAGTATACATTGGTTGCAATTGCAGGTCGGAAATTTCAAGATGAAATTTGAATGTTCACAGAAGTTGGAGCAACAGTTGAGAGACGAAATCCACCAACTGAAGCAGGAGAATGCACACCTGGTGAGAGGTGCTCAGACAGAGGTCAACTGTGAGGGTCACAGTCACTATGGATACCAACATGGAGGAGAGGATGTAGACCTTATCGTTGCAACCCTCAGACCAGAGAACTCCCATCTGCTGGAGCAGAACAGGCAACAGAAGAAATACTTTGAGGTGTGTGTGTGTGTGGGGGGGGGGGGGGGGGGGGGGTCCTTAGACCGACCTGTAAATTCTAGGACTCTGAAAACCAGTTTGATTCGACATCATATAGGTTTCCTTGTTGCATTTTTATCATCTGCCACTATACAGCAATTTCTGGGACACTTCATTCATATGTACATATATAGGTGTGATGTTGACGTATTTTTATTCACTTCTTTTCTGTTGATATACAAAAATGCAATCATGATAGGATTAGCTCATGATGACGAGCTAAAAATAGCTGCATTATGATGACATTGCAAATCCATCATGAAAATCCGCAATTCAAGTAGCTTACGGGCAGTTATGAACATTCTTGTGTGTGTGTGTGTGTGTGTGTGCGAGCGCGCGTACACTGTGCGCATGTGTGTGTGTGTGTGTGTGTGTGTGTGTGTGTGTGTGTGTGTGTGTGTGTGTGTGTGTGTGTGTGATTGTGTGCGTGTGTGTGTGAATACGAGTGTTTGCATATGTGCATACATGGGTGGTTGTGCATGCATGCACGCATGCATGTGCCAGTACTTACAGCTAGGCCCAGGCTCTAGGTGTTAGTTGCCACATTTTGTAACAATATCATATAAATGGAATTTAACGCAGTTGAATGGAGTTAATGCCTGTATCTGTAGCCCCGCGGCGCTTGTCCTAGCAGGGTAAAAGCTGCATGGTGGCAGGACCAGCATGAGAGTGCGCATGCGCAGTTGAATAGACGCGTACAGCGCGGGACTGTGTCTGGGATCACGATTGCGGGAATAAAGCCCCCTTTGCTCAGTTGTATCTGCTGTTTTTTCCCCTCTTCGGTCTGCAGTCGGTTCCTCGAGTACTTTGATCCATTTCGGTTGTCGGACCAGGAACGACCTTACGTATTAAGGCTGAGCGAGCCCAACCCGGTTGCCTCATCGACTCTCCGGTATGCCTACCGTATACCCGGGCCTTTGACGTCCCATGTCCTCTGTCCTCTCCCGGCGTCCCTTCTGGCACGCTGTCACCGTCTGGGCCGTCAGGTAAGAGTTGGGCGCAGGCGGCCTCTAGGAACAATCTTCAACTCGGACGATCAAGTGCTCAGGGCCTCTTCGGTGACAATTAGGCGGGCCCAGCCCCTCACCCTCGGCTCAGTTGGAACGTAGGCACATTATTTTGATATTATCCTTTTTTGTTACTTCCGTATCTTTGCCCTCCAGGTTTGTTTTATTCTATAGGCTTTGTCAGGAGTCCTCCCTGCCATAGCCATGCACCATGCACCTGTCACTGAGTGGGCAGGCTCTTGCGACCCCAGGTCCATTGACCGGGTGTGCCAACGGATAAACAGCTCTCTTGCCTAATCATCAAGGCTGGCCTCTGGGGCCAGTCTCAATTGTGGGAACTGCCCTCCGGGGAGTGCCTTTAGGCAGTGGAGCATAGTAATCTGACTCAGAACCATGAATGAGTCAAGGCGGGACGTGTGCACGGGGTAGGCCTCCGAGGCCAATGTTGAGCCCATCATTCACTCTTCCGGGGGTGGACTATTGTCATATGAGTTTACGGCAAACTCACTGCTGGCTGGCCACGTGGCCAACCCCCCTCCACCGGAGGATACAATGGCGTGGGGTGCCCTCCGGAGGGCACCCTTGTGCATGCATGGCAAGTTCCAAAGCTGGGATTGCCCCCTCACAAGTTGACCAGAGGACACCCAGGCTCCTCATCCTACATTTGCTCAGTCAGCCCAGCGGCTTATACACTCGCACAGAAGGCCTTATACAGACATACTGTATAATCAGCAGACATAATTATTTGGCACATGTAGGACTAATGGTTGACATTAATATATAGAGGGTATAAAGGGGAATTATAGAAGCAGTCATCTGCAGTTGCATTCACATCCCCTATGCGAGGACAGGGGGGGTCAGTCTGTATGCTGCCACATATGTACCTAGGCATGATATTCTCCTTTCATTGAGGGTGGTATACTTAATTATCCAAGTTTTGTCCCCTCTCTCTGCTGCTGCTGTTTGCAGGGCACTTTAAATCACCTGGCCAGTCCCCAGAAATACCCCCCTGGCCTCCTGCAGGCCATATACATATACACAGCTATAAGTGTCACTTTCTTGGCTACTGTGGCATCTACCCCTGTGCCTACATGGGTTAGTTGGACTCATGCCTGCCTGCCTAACTGGTTGGTGGGGATCCCCCTGGTGAAAAGAATAGTAGACGGCAACTTTCAATTGCAGATCTGGGCAAACTGCCCCCTGAGCTAGGCGCTTAAACAGGCCTTTGCAGGTTCGCTAGATGGCTAGAAGTGAACCCATCTGCACGCGAGAAACGAAAAATTTCCAATCACTGCTGTGATGGGCGGTATGTATCTAATTTCTTCATGGATGGCTGTCCCTTTGACCCTACTAAGGGTCACCAGTTGGCCACATACAGGTCCAAGTTGACTCTCAGGCTGCTGGCTAAGGACGTGCCAGGCCAATTAGGTCCCACAATGTTACGACCATGGAGCTCTTCTACCAAGCAGCAGCCGCCAACCCATCATTTGCCTGGAACTGGTGCAAGCCCGATGCTCAGTTTGTTACTACAGTACAGTGCCCTTGGGCACGACTCATGATATTCAGCAGTTGGCCGGAAAGTGCTTCTTGCCCTACGGCATGTGTTACCACATCAGTAGCATCTGTTGGTCCTGCAGCCACCCAGCTCTTGAGTGCCCATCATTAACCGCTGTCGATCAGGCACTGTCCCTCAAGAGGGCATCATTAACAGCCTTTATATGCGGTCGCAAGTTGTTGTACTCTCGAGTTGAGCCGAACCCATTTTATTTCAGCTGTGGCTTTAGCTTTGAGTTGTGCATGTAATTAGTCTATTGAGCGAGTGTCACCTGCATGGCAGTCATGAGTGGGGAAAGTTCCGCATGCAGCCTTCTCACAGGATAGGAACCTGGCACAAGTTTCTTGTAGGGCCACGCAGGCTTCACATCCAGATGTGGTATATATGATTAGCAGCTGGGCCTGGATATAAAGGGTTCATGCTTTGTACCTTACTGCTCACAGTCCAGCCATGGCCCTCACTCACATCAGCTGTGAGTTCGCAAGGCAGCTTGGGCCACCTCCTGTATATGTACAGCCCCGTCTAAGCCCCAGGGCTCCCCCATGCTCATGCAGTCACATATATATGCATGGCTCCACTACCTGTCATTATACTCATATGCTAGCACATATATGGCAGCAGGCATGCCCCCCTCCCCATCCAAAGGGGAAATGTTCAGAACCTGATTACATGCAGGGTTCAGAGCGGGTTTCACTCGGACTTGCACCCGAAGATCCGATTCTTGATCATAGTCAATTTTTCTTTTTTCATCAGCTACTCTGTACTCACAAGTGTTGGCTCCACGCATGATGTTATCTGTCCAGGAAGGCTATATGATAGGACCACTGGTCCTTGCTGATTGCCACCTAAGGGATCACTATTAAAGCAGTCCTTAAGAGCACTCCGCGGAAATATGGGGTCATTGCAGACCTGCTAGGTCTGACTGGTTCAAGGGTCAACCACCTGTTGCATTGTGAATGGATACATGTGTATGGCCGATGCACCATGCGGTAGAGGATGCAGCCCTTTGACTGAATGGGCCTATGTATAGGTGCTCTTATGGCCAAGGCAGGTATGCTTATGGAATTTAATGCTTATTGAATTGTATAACTGTCCATCTGGTTGAGAGAAGTTTCCTGGTGATGTGTTGGGACAATCAAGTTGATGTGGACTGTCACCTATACCCTTATTGTAGGCGAACATCTACGCTCTAGTCTTTTACTGTTGTCGATACGCTAGTGGGTCCTTGGAACGGATTTTACATCAGGCAGGCATATTGGCAGCAATTAATGTTCTATTATGATGGTGTTTTGTTATGGGGGCCCCCGGACTCCTGAGAATGTGCCTGGTGCCTGGCAACCCCAGTCACTGTGGGTATAGGGGCATATAATATTCCGCTAGTAGTTAATAAGTAAGAGGGCCACATGCACTCCGTCACTTTCTCAGGTATTCAACCCCGCTCGTCCACACTGAGGGTACCCCTCCCAGCCATAAAGCAGGTTCAGCTGTTGTCCGGCAATCTTGGGGAAACTTGTATAGACTGCAAGTGTATACGGGATATCATTATCTTGAAACTGCATTCAGTTCATTCAACCGAAGTCTGCTTCCTGGGGAAGGCTTCCTCAGGGTTTATTTTATGCATGCCCTTAAGTTTTGATTTAAAAGCCAGACAAGCTTTGTGTGGCGGTTGCTTCAGGCAGTTCCAGCTGATATAGCTTGGTGGCAGGATCGGCTTCAATGCTGGCCAGGCATACTTTAATTCCAAGCAATTCATGGTCCTTGATAGCCCAAGCGTGCACCGCCTCACAGATGTTTCAAATTCAGGCCTCAGGGCTTTGCATGGGGTCTCGGTGTCAAGTCACTGCACGGTTTATAATACCCTGGCCTCAAAGAACCCTCCGGTACATTACCCTGAAGGTATATACTGGTATATATTGGTCACATGCAGAAACTCTAGCTCTGGAGTTTGTGGTCCACTGCGGGTATGAAAGCCACTGTAGTGCCATTCATATGCAACACGGCAGTATCATTGTGCCTCAATTGATGTAGCTCGCTCCACACACAAGGCCCCCAGGGCTATAGTATGTGGTGGTGCATATAACTACAAGCCAAGTCCAACTGAATTGATCTCTGTCTCAGGGCTACACATATCACCAGAGTCATATTGTAGGGGCAGACCACCTTCTAGGGGCTGGGCTATATTGCATTTCGTGGTAGGTTCAGGATCCACAGCCACTCGTCAATCTCTAATGCCATGCAGGAACCAACCAGTTGGGTACCACTTGGCTCTAGGCCAGGTTCTTATTGGCTTTTCGGATGCAGAGTTGGCAGACTCAAGGAGTGTATAGGACCGCCTGGTCTCAATACATGGCCTTCTCCCAGCTGTTTGCCTGCACCACCACTACAGGAGAAGCTGACCCTGTTCATGGTTCATCTAGGTGCAGAGGGTCTCTCTGTCTCTACTATATAGAATCCTACATCTAGCAGCTTTGCGACATTTTCTAGGATTAGCAGCCTCTGCTTGTTCCTTCCCATCATTCCTGCACCTCACATGCATGAAATCCTGCTGCACGGCCGCACAGAAGCAAACGGTTGCATGTCAACCCGGTTAGTTCCAGTCACCAATTATAGCATCTCTGCCACAGCATGTAAATTTGAAGTTACATGCAGCGGCTACTCACAGTGTCTGACACTAGACCAGGAGGCCTTACAGATCCAATGTGCCACCCCTCAGTGGCATGCATGCAGGATTGGGCCCGCAGTGTAACGTGCAGGGTCAGTGGGCTGCCTGGTGGCTGCCCTCCTCAATATTTTAGCAGTAAGAGGTCTAAACCAGGTCCTCTGCACATTTGTTGCAGGAGATGGGAAGCCACGTCAGCAATCTAGTTTGGGCGGTATGTGCAGGCTGCCTTAGCTGCTTCTGGGCTACTATCCCATAACTTTAGCAGTTACAGCTTCCATAGCAGGGGCAGCCACGCATCAGCAGGTATGGCAATGCATGAAAGGCATGCATACCAGTGACATATCCATCTCACTGACACGTGTCCAGGCAGCCTCACAGTCAGCAGCTTCCTCACATCAGGAGTACCTGACCATTTATTGGTATTAGGGTCACTTGGGGTTCATGCAACGTCATGTTTCCCGGGTTGCATGAAAGAATGCACTGTTAGCTTGCATGGGGTTGCAATTAAAAATTGCACGAAGGGTTATAATAGTGGCATGGTTGGCAGAGGTTATTGCAGCAATTTCCCTATAACCACATGCAACGTACAGAAATGTACCACACTTCAACTCTGATTAAGGCAGGTAGGCACATGAATTCCATGGTGGCTGGATGGGCTCCCGTTTGGCTTTACAGCAGTTATTCTCATGGAATAATAAGTTGGTATAGATACATGCTCACAGGTACAGACATATGGATAATAATAATATGTTGTATGTGTCGAATGTGCGTTTCTATACTTTATGTTTCATTTATTGTACGTAAAAGGTAATATTATTAGGTATTTTCTTTGTAAATACATTTTGACCTGGGGCTCATAGGACTTGGGGTAGGTGTTGACCCCCAGGTGCAAAGTAGGAATTATGTATGCAGCTTCATGTCAAGGGGAAGCTACTGTGAACTCTGACACCGGATGTCAGGAAATAAATTAACGGGTTAGGCTGCAAAGCACCTGGGGGTGGCCCTGCACCCCCCCTTAAGTCCAAGACAGGGGTTCGCTAATTAAGTGATCACCCTGGTAGAGAACTATATAGGTTAGAGTATGACATTGTAATGTAGATTGTTAGGGAATATATAATATTAAGGTAGGTTGACCCATCTTATAAGGGCGGAAGATGCAAAGGCATTAAATGGAATTTAACGCAGTTGAATGGAGTTAATGCCTGTATCTGTAGCCCCGCGGCGCTTGTCCTAGCAGGGTAAAAGCTGCATGGTGGCAGGACCAGCATGAGAGTGCGCATGCGCAGTTGAATAGACGCGTACAGCACGGGACTGTGTCTGGGATCACGATTGCGGGAATAAAGCCCCCTTTGCTCAGTTGTATCTGCTGTTTTTTTTTTCTTTTTCTCCGCCTTTTGGCGTGAAAGGGGTGGGGGTAGGTGTTGACCCCCAGGTGCAAAGTAGGAATTATGTATGCAGCTTCATGTCAAGGGGAAGCTACTGTGAACTCTGACACCGGATGTCAGGAAATAAATTAACGGGTTAGGCTGCAAAGCACCTGGGGGTGGCCCTGCACCCCCCCTTAAGTCCAAGACAGGGGTTCGCTAATTAAGTGATCACCCTGGTAGAGAACTATATAGGTTAGAGTATGACATTGTAATGTAGATTGTTAGGGAATATATAATATTAAGGTAGGTTGACCCATCTTATAAGGGCGGAAGATGCAAAGGCATTAATGGCCTGTTGAAATTCCACACAGCACCAGTATCAAGTGCTGAGTCAGCAGTATCATGACTCACAAAGAATAGTGGAAGAAATAAAAGAGGAAAGTAGGCATTCTCAACAGCAGCAACAACAGTTACAACCATTGTCCCAGACTGTAAGTTGCTACTGCTGTATTCGATTCTGCATAATAATTTACATGAAGTTTAAGCGCAGGTTAAATAGAGTTTATGACATAATATGCTCCAGCAATGGCCACCGTAGGCAAAATGTCGGGCTACATGTGCACGCCTATTCGCCAATTTCACCCAATCCGTTCAAACTATTATACAGAACCTATAGTGTCAGCGTCCTTATCAACTAAATCAGTTTCTTGAAGGTGCAACTTTGCTAACACACCCACCCTCCCACCCTCATTTTCATATCACTTTCAGTGTATTGGCACAGGTCTGGTCATCTAGGTGTCATATTGTGCGCATATATAACCACAGATGGTTTATTTGTGCAGGTTCATACTCTTTGCATCAGCTCGCGGTTTCATTTCATCAAGATACTCTTAGTTATAATATTACTCTTACCTAACATGTCATATTAAGCTCACCTCGCAGGTCGGAACGCTTCCTTACTAGCTCTGTTGTGGGTGACCTGGCTGAGCTCCTGGTCGCCATTTTCTTCTCCATTGCTTGCGATGTGATCAGGCCAATTGGGGCATGCGGTGTGCAACTGGTTCCACTATACCAAGACATGCTGAGTCATATTATACAGCCTGGTGATGGGATGACGTGTATAGGCTACACATATTAGGCATGGCATATAGAGGCTTTGCGCATGACCTCTTACTCTTTTACATAATTTCCGGGTTGGCACACATTCTACAATTATCAGTTAGATTGGCTTATCCTGCCATCTGCTTAATTGACATACTTGGTAATCTTGTCATCTCATCTGATTCACTTATTACAAGCATATAAGGCTGATTTAATGTAAGATTCGTAATCACTGCATGCCCTGCATGGCCTTCCGCCAGCATATTGCTCCAATGGTGCTTTAGCTGAAAGGCATTTAGGTGACAGGACTCAGTCAGGTTACCAGGCTAAGGCGGTTTGTGTTCTTCGGGTTGGAATCTTCCCTTTACGGTAAGTCACAAGGTATCAATTGCTAATTAGGTGAAGCGACCAATCTCATCGGTGGCACTCAAAAATCCATTGTAAATGAAGTCATTAATGCATATTTAGTGATACAGTACTACTGTAACAATATGTATTATACCATATAGGGGCTAATTTTCATGGGACGTATATACTTATATTGTGAATCATGAACTTGGTTGTAAGTTGTAATATTAATTCGTGAATAGACCAGTACCTATAATATATATTAGACATATGGACTATGTATATCTACCCATATATTAGCGAATGAATTTTCGTGAATGCAGTCTCATTTGTGAAATTTGTGAAAATTATTATGTGTAGTTTCGTGAAAGTTAGCGCCTATACTAATAAAGTAGGTACTTGCTTGTTTGATATTCTATCAGATTCAAAGTCTAAGAGCTGCTGGAGAGGAAGTATGTGAGAGTATGCCTAATGCTGTAGCACCCAGAGAGAGATTGGCAGATTCTGAAGTAGACAGAGAAGCACATGTAAGACATGTGATACTCACTTGATAATGCATGCCTCAGGCTGCATGTGTCTGTGTATAGAAGCATTGTGTGCACTACTTGTGTGTGTACATTATTAGCCTATGTTGCAGTGCATGCATGTGTGGGAACTTGCATGCATGTGTGTGTGTGTGTGTGTGTGTGTGTATGTGTGTGTGTGTGTGTGTGTGTGTGTGTGTGCATGCATGTGCATGCATGTGTGCGTGTATGCATATGAGCAGGAGAATATATGGTGGGTACATGCTTGTATGTATGTATGTATGTGCATGTGCACATGTCCAGTATGAATGTGTTTCTTTGGCTTCAATACTGTCATTTTTATGCCCATAAAAGCAGCAAGCGAGGATTGACCAACTTCAAGTAGAAAATTGTGATTTAAAAATACAACTGGGAGAATTGCACAGAAGATTTTTAGAATTTGAACAGCATCCCCGTCATCATGAGCATAGCATCCCTCCACACCAGGGTGACGCCTACAGGTACAATGAAAGTGATGAAATGACTCGGTCCTCCTCGGATTCCAGTCTGGAGCAGAGCATTAGCAACCTTCCTCCCCCAATCTCTCGTGTACGTCCTGTTCTTCCTCAAACAACCTCCCACACTAGCCCCATACTAGTAAGTACCTACCCTGTAAGTACCTATACCTTTGCAAGTATCTACCTTTGTTGTGCATGTACTACACTCTATGAAGCCTGAGGTGTAGCTAAAAGAATATATGTATGGTGCTAATTGTTGCGAGGCGTATTTTGCGAATCAAACCCTGCATTGTAATTGGAGATTTTATTTTCATGAATGCACCAATCCCTACTATATAATACAATCTGTGGAACCTCTGAATCAAGGATACTTCGGAGACAACTGTTACAGCTGCAACTGATTTGTACTTTGTAGAGAGGTTTTCCTCCTAGGGAGATTTTAATGTATTGTAGGAATTATACTGGGACTGTAAGTCGTGTCCTTTGTATTATTATACTGTGTACTTATATATTTGAGGAGAGTTCACGATCAGGTTGCGACTGTCTATTAGATTAATGGACTTAGTCTATGAATCTAACCAAATATTCACAATTGAATTCTCACTAATGGGCGTAACTCGAGAAAATGAATTCCTTCAAAAGGTAGTGCCTATGTGCCATGCATCAAAAGACATTAAATTAGAGAGAAGGTACAGCTGTCAATTAAGTATGTGCAATATATGCCATAGGATAATTGGGATGTTATACAATTTGTCAAAGTAAAACGTGAATTAACTGCAATTTTGACCAAGTTGAACACAGACATTGTGATTTTTATTTGCAATTTTCTTGACATGCATAATGCATTTAACATAGTGTGATTCTTATTTATGTGATTTTTTTAGAATAATAGCATAATCAAAAATACAGTATAGCTTGATGTTCCTACAGTAGCTTTTATATACATCAAACATGATATATAACTTGCTGCTTATATATACAATTAAAGAGAATTTCATTAATATAGTGATGTATTGGAACAGTTAACTACAATTATTTATTTATTTACCTCTTTTAAATTCATTTGATTTATAGCCTCACAACAGAGTTGCTGATCGTGATGGAATTACACAAGAGATAAGAGAGAAAGCAGAGGAGTTAAAGAAACTACCAAAAGGATTACCTGTTTCAGATGATGTTGACGAGAAGCTGTGGCCGTATGATCCCAACCTTGTCTGTCCACATTGTGGTAAGAGGTTCCGTCATGGACAGATCAGAGAGTTCAGATATCACATCGACGATGAACATTTACCCTCCTTGACATAGTACATGCTTTTGAGTGGAGGATTAGCTCAGCTGAATTTGTACTATTATATAATTATGATCACTTATCTGTGTATGTAGCAGACTGAGTCTGAGATTGTAATGTAATAGTTATTGTAATATTATTATAATTCCTAGTTCTGTATTTGGTGTATATTATAGACTGTATATAATATGCACGTATATATTATTGCTATGTTTGGAGAAATTTTTTGTCATGTTTTTTTGTATGTGTCTTACTCTAATTTATTTTTGATATTATTGCTAAAGCTTACAATAAGTTAATCCAATGTTATGTTATGCTTTTATAAATATAATATAATTATTAATATGATATTTATTTATAATAATATGCATACATTATAATTATTATAACATCTGCATGCATGTGCATGGGAATAATTACAAAAAGATCGATGGTGCACGTGCATGCTTGCATGCACAATGTCATGTGTACATGTCTGCTGCATGAGATGCTATATAGCGCTGTGAAATAATAATAATATTATTATTATAATAATTATTCGTACAGTGGAACCTGTCTATATATTGTGGTCACTGTGTAATGCAGCCATGGCCACCTACCCATACCAGCCACTAATTCTTCTCCAAATCAGCAGTGTAATATTCTATACCTCATTAATGCAGCCACCTAGCTGTCTATACCAGCCACTAATTCTTCTCCGAATCAGCAGTAATGTATGGTATTCTACCTCATTAAAGCAGCCACCTGTCTATAACGGCCAAAGAATTTCACCCCAATGGTGACCGCAATATATAGACAGGTTCCACTGTACATGTATATTATGGTAACATTATTGTGCGTGCATATGGTATACTGGTACCACGCCAGTGCCTGCGCAGCTGTCCTCACTTGAGATCATGTGTTGGAATGTGCACCCCTGCATGCATGCATGTAGACACGTTCAATCAGCTGCAGATCAAGGTATACGCAGATATAAAAGAATTTTAATGAAGTATAATATGTATACGTATAATATCTGCAAGCTTAAGCGCCCTTGGCTATAAAAATAATAAATTCAGCCATAACTTACACTAGTCTGAGTATATATATACTGTACATGAGATGTAGGGACAGAGTGCATGAGGTGTATACACATACTATATACAGTGGACTCTACTTCAAGTATAAAGAACCCTCTTATAAAGAACTTCTGCTTATAAAGAACAATCTGTCAAGTCCAAGTTTGTGTACATACATTTTTCCTCTGTTACAGCAAACAAATTCCTGTTATAAAGTGCTGCCAGTGCATGACTTTAAAATGAGGTTTGAAATGGATTTTGTGCTCTGGAAGTGTACAGGCTAGTCAATTGCAAAAAAAACAGCACAAAAACTAAAAATTGAGGTTCACTATGGCCATTATAAATTATACATTTTCTTCTATAAATTTATAACCATGATGTAATATTCACACTCCACACTATTACACTTCTTTTACTATAAGAACTCCTGTTATAAAGAACTAATTCTTCTGGATTTCATGGTTCTTTATAATATTTTCAGGAGCCAACTGTAGCTAGTCTGTGTACTGTACATGAGGTAGGGACAGAGTGAGGAGTATGTACTAGTCTGTGTACTGTACATGAGGTAGGGACAGAGTGAGGAGTATGTACTAGTCTGCAGCTGTATACTGTACATGAGGTAGGGACAGAGTGAGGAGTGTGTACTAGTCTGTGTACTTTACATGAGGTAGGGATAGAGTGAGGAGTGTGTACTAGTCTGTGTACTGTACATGAGGCGGGGACAGAGTGAGGAGTATGTACTAGTCTGTGTACTTTACATGAGGTAGGGATAGAGTGAGGAGTGTGTACTAGTCTGTGTACTGTACATGAGGTGGGGACAGAGTGAGGAGTATGTACTATAGTCTGTGTATTGTACATGCACGATCGTAGGGACAGAGTGAGGAGTATGTACTAGTCTGTGCACTGTACATGAGGTAGGGACAGAGTGAGGACTGTGTACTAGTCTGTGTACTGTACATGAGGTGGGGACAGAGTAAGGAGTATCTGCAGTCTTTACACTGCACAAGGACAATTAAAACAACAGTTCACCTGAGATACATCATCATATTCGAGCGACGTACTTGAGTCGCTTTAAATAAAAGAAGTAGTAGCAAATAACGGACGAGAGGTGTTCGGGGAGGATTCAGGATTTCAGTAGAGTAGTTCTAGATCTCGTCCCTCCATTCATTTGGACTCCTATCAGAGTTAGGACTAAGCCTCTAAGTTCAGGATAACCGTGGCAATTCATTACTACTATGTTGAGTAATTTGGTTCCGTTTGCTCTTCGCAACTCCCATCACTTCGAAATTTGTAGATATCTCTCAGTCCTGCTTCCAATAAGCCACACACCGAGCTACACACTAAAAGGAATTTCCCCATAACAATAATCATAGAGGCACAATATAATCATGCAATTTTGCTAGTGTTACCAGGGGGTACCGTAGGGTACAAACTATAATAGCCCTTCTTGCCCCCAGTGTCCTCCAGCGCCAGATATAAGAACAGTCTGTATTGACATCGATGATTGCGGACCACCTGAAGAAAAGGACTCAATAGTCATCAACTACATGAGGTGTAGATTGACCTTCTCCCTCATCTGGTCAGCAGTAATGTGCTTACAAGGATCCAGGTCTTGCTGTCACCAAGTACATGGCACTACAGATGCATGTGCTCATGGCTAACTTGGAGGTTGCCACTAGTGAGACTGGCAAGACTGCCTCAAAACCTCTAACTCAATGTTAAACTAACAACATGTGTTGATATTATTTGCATGATTTTACTTGTATTGTTATAAATACTATAATGTTCTATAAAAAATTGGTAGCTAGACGTAGGGGCGCAGACTGGAGAAAAGGTCTGGCCACGCAAGACCAGAATTGTAGTGGCAGCTCCCTCGTGTTCGTGTTTCCAAGTCCCAATCGTGTGGGACTTTTTCTTCGTGGTGAGTCGTTGTTTTTCGGATGACACTCACTCTCCGCCTCCATGATAGTTTAGTCGAAAAAGACCAAGAATTTTCTATTGCTTATCGTGGAGCTAGGGAAGCAGTCTGTGTTGGGACACTTTTCGCGAGTAGTTTGATCATAGATCGAGGAAAGGTTAATCAAAGATATCTATGGTTTGATTGAGAATTGAGAGAACAGGGATGTCAATTCGCCCATCAGACAACACCAGAAGTAAGAAAGAAGAGTCCTCGACAGTGACTAAACAACCGGCTGGGACAAAGAAACCCACGCCAAAGAATTCCTCCAGTCAGCGAGTATCGATCCAGTCTCGAGCATACCAATCGAATCAGGTACAGTAACAAGCACTGATTTGGTGTCCCATTCAATGTTCTTATTAAGCAATTTCTCCTGTAGTTCTTTTGGTAGTGGTTGTTGCTTTGGTGAGAGCAAGGTGTGTTAGCAATAGAGGTCCCCTGCCAGGGTACACATAGGGTACGATCGAGTAAGATGGGGTGATTTGGAATGCTTCGGTGTACGTACGTATGTACTTCTTGTGAAGTGGGATAATTTGGAACAGCTAGGGCCTTCATCTTTTTCCATGGTTGAGCTGCTCACCCATACTTACTATTGCTGAACTCTCACTTCACGGAGGCAATACTGTTGAGAAGTATTGTTGGTAGCTTGTGCATAATCTGTTTTTAACCTAGACCATACCCCATTACCCCAACCATTTTATCCAACACCTGGTTGATCTTATGAGAAACGCATATGGTCAGATAAGTCAAGACCCACTGCACCCTACTTAGCCCTATCCATCACTGACTACCTACGTATCATTCACTGTTCAACTGACATTACAAAGATTTGCATAATTTGGTTACATTTAGGATTTTAATGTATACAAGCCTTTCTCCGATGTGGTAGCTGCATGCGACAGGTACATAGCTGAATTTTTATACGGTGAACACTTTCTTGAAGGCCAACTGTATACAAGGACCACCTACATATCTATAGAGACCACTATAGTCTTGTCCATGTACCACCAAAGCAATACTATTGCACCTCTACATAAGGACCGCATGACTATAGAGATTACACTTACTTGGTCCCTTGAGCAGTCTTTATATACATGTTTTATTGTATGTGTGTCAGTGGTATGTACATAGTTGACCACTACAAATGTAGCCTTATAGTCCAATGTTCTATTGGGAGCAAAAATGGTGTCAAATCACAGACCTTGTTGGATTATCAAATGTTTCTTTGTACACTTTATTATGGTCTCTGCACCTCAAGATCTGGCTACATTACGTTGATGGAATGTCAAATTATTGAGATATCAGAATACAGAGATTCTACTGTAGTGCTATAGTATGGTATGGTCTGATTAGGTAGAATGTAGGATACCGAATACGTATGAAGTGCATATTATGTACATTCAAACTTGTTTACAACGACACTTGTTTCAGTAGTACGTATGTATGTACCTCCAAGCGGACACAAAATCAGTACTTATTATCAGAGGTACTTACTATCGGGGTTGGTTTATATACATGAGGTATACACAGGGACAGAATGAGGAGTACTCGCTATCCAGGAGTACGTATGTGTACTAAACCAGGTACTTACTATCAGGGTTAGTTTATGTACAAGAGGTATGCACAGGGACAGAATGAGGAGTACTTACCATCCAGGAGTAGGTACTAAACCAGGTACTTACTATCAAGGTTGGTTTATGTACATGAGGTATACACAGGGACAGAATGAGGAGTACTTACTATCTAGGAGTATGTACTAAACCAGGTACTTACTATCAGGGTTGGTTTACGTACATAAGGTATACACAGGGACAGAATGAGGAGTACTTACTATCCAGGAGTATGTGCTAGACCAGGTACTTACTATCAGGGTTGGTTTATGTACATGAGGTATACACAGGGACAGAATGAGGAGTACTTACTATCCAGGAGTATGTACTAAACCAGGTACTTACTATCAGGGTTGGTTTATGTACATGAGGTATACACAGGGACAGAATGAGGAGTACTTACTATCCAGGAGTATGTACTTGATACTGAACCAGGTACTTACTAAACAATGTCTATTGTATGTATGTATTCTAAGCTCAAGTTGTTGGCTACTAATGACAGAGTCCCTACTGTGTATCTAGGGTGGAATGTTTAATTTTTTCCTTATATGGTATGGTGTGAAATTCACATTCTTGATGTAATGGCTAAATATAGTAGGGTATTCCCCTGGGAATGTTTGTGGTTATGTTGCGTAACTTTTGCACAACAGGCCCCTTTTCAGTTTGTACTAACTGTGTATTTCATGACAGCCCCACACTTCACTTTGTTTATGCAATGTGCAGTTGTAGATGTAATATTGTGTCTTGTCTGCTGTACCGCACACATGTGTATATCTCTGTCACCAGGCATCTTTGCAGTGAACTCAATCTGTACAATTCTCTGTCTTTAAGCAGTTGCTTACCTTCATTATGTACATACATACGTATGTACATACTTTGTGTGTACAG
This sequence comes from Halisarca cf. caerulea, assembly GCA_963170055.1. Lineage (NCBI taxonomy): Eukaryota > Metazoa > Porifera > Demospongiae > Chondrillida > Halisarcidae > Halisarca > Halisarca cf. caerulea. Next base: position 1,160,238 of record CAUJGJ010000434.1, read on the forward strand.
TACATACATGTACGTACTTACATATTTGCTTTGTGTGTACATACAGTTGGCCCCTGTTAATTGCATACCCTCTGGACCAGGCAGAATTATTCTATTATCCAGAATATTCCTTTATCCAGAATATACAGTTCTGCTGTACCAATAGTGGGGACTGCATTTATGTATATTAAATGTATGAATGTATGAGCAATATAAACATTTGCAGTGAATTGGATAACCTGTTTCAAAAGGGAATTTTAAGAAGTAATAAGCAATGTTATTGATTTTTTCGTTGTAGGGTAGCTACGTATACAGTGTTTTAGCAAGCAGCCAAAAATAGGGGGGGGGGGGGGGGGGGGAGGACCTACAGTCTATCATGTAAGTGGATCAATGTGGAATAGGGATGTGCATTGTAGCTGTGGTGGAGCTCTGTAGCTACTTTTGCTGAGCTTGCTAGTCTTCTAACAAATGTAAACAATTACTAATTTACACCCAATCAAATTTCCTGTCACTTATCACCTTGTATCTTCCCCTCACCCAAGCTCACAGCCCTGATTCTAACAAGGGGGCATAGTAAAATAGGAGGGCGCACAGCTTCCAAAGGAGGGCGCACAGCTTCCAAAGGAGGGCGGACCACTTCTAAAGGAGGGCGCATACATCGTATAGGAGGGCGGTCCCGCCCTCCTATGATGCTTTGGTTAGAACACTGCTATAACTGACTTGGATAAACTTGCATTTACAGTGCTATTCTTATAAGCAGTATGGTTTATATACTCTTTGAATATAAGGGATGTGAAATTCTTATTCCTATATCCAGAATATTCCTTTAAGCAGTCCTTTTACTACAGTGCATATATATTAATGATTCTGTACTTGTAGTTTACATTCCATTGACCAGAATATTCCTTTAACTGTTATGCGATTAAGTGGGGCCCACTGTACATATGTACATATTTATTTACCCTTTTCTTTTATTGGCTGCCTGTGGCAGCCAATAAAAGAAATGCTGACTCCGGAAGTGTAGCGCTCTATTCTTATACGTATATATATATATATATATATATATATATATATATATATATATATATACATATATATATACAGTGGAACCTCCAAGTAAAGGACACTTTGTGACCACTCCCTTTGTTCTTTGTAAGGAGGTTCAAAATGTATTAGAACTATAGGGAGGACATATTTTGGGACTTCAAGTCTTGTCTTTTGTAGAGAGATTTACTGTACTGTGACCTTACTTGGGAGAGTCCGCTATCGTAGGTTCCACTGTATACCGTATGCGAGTTAACTTTCGCGGGACTAAACTTTCGCGGATTGCGGATTTTCAAATTTTCGCGGTTTTTACTTTCGCGGATGCAGGGGTCACTAATATTATATTACATGTATGCACTAGTATATCCATACTAATAAAAATAATGAAGCTGAGCGGATTTTTTGCTGTTAGCGTCGAAATTAGCGAACCAAGTCCAATTCTGTTCTTGTCTTGAGGTTTGGTTGTAATGATTCGCCGATAAGAAGTCTCTCAACGAACGAAATAGGCCTGCCTTTGAACGGGAAGCTGGACCGCCGCAAGTGTTAATTGTCGTTCAGGCTGTGACCATGGATACTCGACTTTCACAGATGAAGTGGGAACTTTGCCAGTTCTATGATCGGCAGTTTCAAGATGAAGCTGAATGAAAACTGATGATCTAACGGTAGGTCGTTCGTTTTTACACCTATAAACAATGCAAATGCAACAATAGAACAACGGCCATTATTAGGCTGAACGGCATCCATTTTATACAGTTACGCAAACTTTGCTTTAATATTCGCGGAAGGAATTATTCGCGGATGGCTCCCGAACCGCGAATACCGCGAAAGTTTAGTCCCGCGAAAGTTAACTCGCATACGGTATATATTAGTTATACCCCGCTTTTGCTGGGTACATGGGAATATACTAAGTGTTAGGTGTTGATACACGAGGGCGCAGCCCGAGTGTTAATCAACACCTAACACTTAGTATATTCCCATGTACCCAGCAAAAGTGGGGTATAACTAATATGTATCCCACTTGAAAGAAGGATTTTGCTCGCAGAGAAGGTACTTCGGTATTTAATTCAAGCCGAACGACGATTATTAGCTTTACAACTTTCCATTTCAGTGACAGACCTTGCGTCTACGCCGTATACTGGATACGTATGCGCTGCAAATGCAAAGAGAACGCTTTTAACTTAATAGAAGAGAAGACAGCTTCAAGTAACTACGAAAATACTCTACCGTGAAAACAAAGCTTACTAGTCTAGGAGCACATGTTCCTTTCTAAAACTTCGCTTCAGTCTTTATCCGTGACGGTCATTGTCAAAGGGTTAGAAAAATTGGCGATTGCTCAGTTGGGAGGACTACTGCCCTCCTAAAAGACTGCAAAAGCCGCAATGGGGTTTGAAACAATACGTGTAGACAGAAACGTTCGTAAAAAAAGAACAACATGAACTTCTTCGTAGTCTTAGTATACAATGTGCTGCTGTTGCATCATTCTGTTGACAAAGCAGTTATCAATAATCGTCACTTAAAAAACAGGGTATATGAATTGGGGTCATTGATATACCCTGGTATGTCGCGAATATACCCAAGGCGGTCTCTTTGAAGATAATGGAAACTGCCCACACAGTGGGATACATATATATATATATATTTATTTATTTATTTTTTTTTTAAATAAATATTAATTATTATGTATAGGTACACACATGGGCAAAAGAAAAAAGCATACACACAAAAAAAAAGAAACCATTACATACATATATATATATATATATATATATATATATATATATATATATACGTACGTATATATAATACAACTGTACAGCTGATCCATACTCTGACCTGAGTGCTTGCAAGCAAAAATGCTGGGATTCCCCCATCATATTAGACAAATAGACTATTAATCTAGCCAAAGATTCATGATTGAATTTTCGCAAATGCAGGCTCAGTGAAATGTGTGAAAATATAGTCCCACGCAAATTAGCACCTATATGATGCAGTGTCTTATTTGTACAGTGTGTGAGCCTCTGAATCTGTATGTACATTGCAGGCAACTGTAGGAAAGGATACTGGTAAGACGGCTGCTTCGTCACTACCTAAAGGACCTTCTCAGCCATCAGTGGCCACCAAAAACGCAGGTCTTAGAGAGAAAATCGCTAGTTTGGAGACAGAACTCCAAGAATCAAATGATAAAGTAAAAGATCTTGAAGAAAGTTTGGGCAAACTTGCAAGGGAGAAAGAAAAGGCCTTGGAAGAGGAGAGGGATGCAGCAAGGATTGATAAAGCAGGATTGCAGAACTATGTCAAAACTTTGGAACGGGAAAAGCATGAATTAGAAAGGAATCTTGAAACAGCTAATAAAGAAGCTGAGAAGGGAGAGGAAGACAAGAAGGAACTCGAGAATGAACTTAAAACAATGGGAAAAGAACTTGAAAAGCTACAAAGGGACAAAGACCAAGAAGTGAAGAATTTTAAGAAGGTTCAACAAGCATTGGAACAGGCTGAAGTGAAGATAGGAGAACTGAACGACAGGTGTGAGAAAGTGGACGAAGACAAAAGGTATATTTTACACGTACACACTATATTAACACATCTGAATTTGATTGAATTCTGAAAATGAGTTCGCTGGTAAATTGTGACCTCCCTCCTTTTGTTTTACTCCTACATAAGTCCTTGTGTATGTAGGATGTGCTACACAGATCATGAATGTACGTACGTACATATTACAGTACATGGTAGTGAAACCTCAGTAGTCCACCACCTCCTACGTATTTAGGCTTTCTTTTTGTCCTCACTACAGAGGTGCCCTCACTACAGAGGTGTCCTCACTAAAGGGGTGTCCTCACTAAAGGGGTGTCCTCACTACAGAGGTGTCCTCACTACAGAGGTGTCCTCACTACAGAGGTGTCCTCACTACAGAGGTGTCCTCACTACAGAGGTGTCCTCACTACAGAGGTGCCCTCACTACAGAGGTGTCCTCACTACAGAGGTGTCCTCTCTACAGAGGTGTCCTCACTACAGGGGTGTCCTCACTACAGAGGTGTCCTCACTACAGAGGTGTCCTCACTACAGAGGTGTCCTCACTACAGAGGTGTCCTCACTACAGAGCTGCCCTCACTACAGAGGTGTCCTCACTACAGAGGTGTCCTCTCTACAGAGGTGTCCTCACTACAGAGGTGTCCTCACTACAGAGGTGTCCTCACTACAGAGGTGCCCTCACTACAGAGGTGTCCTCACTACAGAGGTGTCCTCACTACAGAGGTGTCCTCACTACAGAGACGTTCTCACTACAGAGGTGTCCTCACTACAGAGGTGTCCTCACTACAGAGGTGTCCTTGCTACAGAGGTGTCCTTGCTACAGAGGTGTCCTCACTACAGAGGTGTCCTCACTACAGGTGTCCTCACTACAGAGACGTTCTCACTACAGAGGTGTCCTCACTACAGAGGTGTCCTCACTACAGAGGTGTCCTCACTACAGAGGTGTCCTCACTACAGAGGTGTCCTTGCTACAGAGGTGTCCTCACTACAGACGTGTCCTGACTACAGAGGTGTTCTCACTACAGAGGTGCCCTTACTACAGGTGTCCTCACTACAGAGGTGTCCTCACTACAGAGGTGCCCTTACTACAGGTGTCCTCACTACAGGGGTGTCCTTGCTACAGAGGTGTCCTCACTACAGGGGTGTCCTTGCTACAGAGGTGTCCTCACTACAGAGGTGTCCTCACTGCAGAGTTTTCCTCACTACAGAGGTGTCCTCACTACAGAAGTGTCCTCACTACAGAGGTGTCCTCACAACAGAGGTGTCCTCACTACAGAGGTGTCCTCACTACAGAGGTGTCCTCACTACAGAGGTGTCCTCACTCCAGAGGTGTCCTCACTACAGAGGTGTCCTCACTACAGAGGTGTCCTCCTTACAGAGGTGTCCTCACTACAGAGGTGTCCTCACTACAGAGGTGTCCTCACTACAGAGGGGTCCTCACTACAGAGGTGTCCTCGCTACAGAGGTGTCTTCACTACAGAGGTATCCTCGCTACAGAGGGGTCCTCGCTACAGAAGTGTCCTCGCTACAGAGGTGTCCTAACTACAGAGGTGTCCTCACTACAGAGGTGTCTTCACTACAGAGGTATCCTCACTACAGAGGAGTCTTCACTACAGAGGTATCCTCGCTACAGAGGGGTCCTCGCTACAGAAGTGTCCTCGCTACAGAGGTGTCCTCACTACAGAGGTGTTGTCACTACAGAGGTGTCCTCACTACAGAGGTGTCCTCACTACAGAGGTGTCCTCGCTACAGAGGTGTCCTCACACCAGAGGTGTCCTCACTACAGAGGTGTCCTCGCTACAGAGGTGTCCTCACTACAGAGGTGTCCTCGCTACAGAGGTGTCCTCACTACAGAGGTGTCCTCGCTACAGAGGTGTCCTCACTACAGAGGTGTCCTCGCTACAGAGGTGCCCTCACTACAGAGGTGTCCTCGCTACAGAGGTGTCCTCACTACAGAGGTGTCCTCGCTACAGAAGTGTCCTCACTACAGAGGTGTCCTCACTACAGAGGTGTCCTCCTTACAGAGGTGTCCTCACTACAGAGGTGTCCTCACTACAGAGGTGTCCTCACTACAGAGGGGTCCTCACTACAGAGGTGTCCTCGCTACAGAGGTGTCTTCACTACAGAGGTATCCTCGCTACAGAGGGGTCCTCGCTACAGAAGTGTCCTCGCTACAGAGGTGTCCTCACTACAGAGGTGTCCTCACTACAGAGGTGTCTTCACTACAGAGGTATCCTCACTACAGAGGAGTCTTCACTACAGAGGTATCCTCGCTACAGAGGGGTCCTCGCTACAGAAGTGTCCTCGCTACAGAGGTGTCCTCACTACAGAGGTGTTGTCACTACAGAGGTGTCCTCACTACAGAGGTGTCCTCACTACAGAGGTGTCCTCGCTACAGAGGTGTCCTCACACCAGAGGTGTCCTCACTACAGAGGTGTCCTCGCTACAGAGGTGTCCTCACTACAGAGGTGTCCTCGCTACAGAGGTGTCCTCACTACAGAGGTGTCCTCGCTACAGAGGTGTCCTCACTACAGAGGTGTCCTCGCTACAGAGGTGCCCTCACTACAGAGGTGTCCTCGCTACAGAGGTGTCCTCACTACAGAGGTGTCCTCGCTACAGAAGTGTCCTCACTACAGAGGTGTCCTCGCTACAGAGGTGTCCTCACTACAGAGGTGTCCTCGCTACAGAGGTGTCCTCACTACAGAGGTGTCCTCGCTACAGAGGTGCCCTCACTACAGAGGTGTCCTCGCTACAGAGGTGTCCTCACTACAGAGGTGTCCTCGCTACAGAAGTGTCCTCACTACAGAGGTGTCCTCGCTACAGAGGTGTCCTCACTACAGAGGTGTCCTCACTACAGAGGTGTCTTCACTACAGAGGTATCCTCACTACAGAGGTGTCTTCACTACAGAGGTATCCTCGCTACAGAGGGGTCCTCACTACAGAGGTGTCCTTGCTACAGAGGTGTCCTCACTACAGACGTGTCCTGACTACAGAGGTGTTCTCACTACAGAGGTGCCCTTACTACAGGTGTCCTCACTACAGAGGTGTCCTCACTACAGAGGTGCCCTTACTACAGGTGTCCTCACTACAGGGGTGTCCTTGCTACAGAGGTGTCCTCACTACAGGGGTGTCCTTGCTACAGAGGTGTCCTCACTACAGAGGTGTCCTCACTGCAGAGTTTTCCTCACTACAGAGGTGTCCTCACTACAGAAGTGTCCTCACTACAGAGGTGTCCTCACAACAGAGGTGTCCTCACTACAGAGGTGTCCTCACTACAGAGGTGTCCTCACTACAGAGGTGTCCTCACTACAGAGGTGTCCTCACTACAGAGGTGTCCTCACTACAGAGGTGTCCTCCTTACAAAGGTGTCCTCACTACAGAGGTGTCCTCACTACAGAGGTGTCCTCACTACAGAGGTGTCCTCACTACAGAGGTGTCCTCACTACAGAGGTGTCCTCACTACAGAGGTGTCTTCACTACAGAGGTATCCTCGCTACAGAGGGGTCCTCACTACAGAGGTGTCCTCGCTACAGAGGTGTCTTCACTACAGAGGTATCTTCGCTACAGAGGGGTCCTCGCTACAGAAGTGTCCTCGCTACAGAGGTGTCCTCACTACAGAGGTGTCCTCGCTACAGAAGTGTCCTCACTACAGAGGTGTCCTCGCTACAGAGGTGTCCTCACTACAGAGGTGTCCTCACTACAGAGGTGTCTTCACTACAGAGGTATCCTCACTACAGAGGTGTCTTCACTACAGAGGTATCCTCGCTACAGAGGGGTCCTCACTACAGAGGTGTCCTTGCTACAGAGGTGTCCTCACTACAGACGTGTCCTGACTACAGAGGTGTTCTCACTACAGAGGTGCCCTTACTACAGGTGTCCTCACTACAGAGGTGTCCTCACTACAGAGGTGCCCTTACTACAGGTGTCCTCACTACAGGGGTGTCCTTGCTACAGAGGTGTCCTCACTACAGGGGTGTCCTTGCTACAGAGGTGTCCTCACTACAGAGGTGTCCTCACTGCAGAGTTTTCCTCACTACAGAGGTGTCCTCACTACAGAAGTGTCCTCACTACAGAGGTGTCCTCACAACAGAGGTGTCCTCACTACAGAGGTGTCCTCACTACAGAGGTGTCCTCACTACAGAGGTGTTGTCACTACAGAGGTGTCCTCACTACAGAGGTGTCCTCACTACAGAGGTGTCCTCGCTACAGAGGTGTCCTCACACCAGAGGTGTCCTCACTACAGAGGTGTCCTCGCTACAGAGGTGTCCTCACTACAGAGGTGTCCTCGCTACAGAGGTGTCCTCACTACAGAGGTGTCCTCGCTACAGAGGTGTCCTCACTACAGAGGTGTCCTCGCTACAGAGGTGCCCTCACTACAGAGGTGTCCTCGCTACAGAGGTGTCCTCACTACAGAGGTGTCCTCGCTACAGAAGTGTCCTCGCTACAGAGGTGTCCTCGCTACAGAGGTGTCCTCACTACAGAGGTGTCCTCACTACAGAGGTGTCTTCACTACAGAGGTATCCTCACTACAGAGGTGTCTTCACTACAGAGGTATCCTCGCTACAGAGGGGTCCTCGCTACAGAAGTGTCCTCGCTACAGAGGTGTCCTCACTACAGAGGTGTTCTCACTACAGAGGTGTCCTCACTACAGAGGTGTCCTCACTACAGAGGTGTCCTCGCTACAGAGGTGTCCTCACACCAGAGGTGTCCTCACTACAGAGGTGTCCTCGCTACAGAGGTGTCCTCACTACAGAGGTGTCCTCGCTACAGAGGTGTCCTCACTACAGAGGTGTCCTCGCTACAGAGGTGTCCTCACGACAGAGGTGTCCTCGCTACAGAGGTGTCCTCGCTACAGAGGTGTCCTCGCTACAGAGGTGTCCTCGCTACAGAGGTGTCCTCGCTACAGAGGTGTCCTCACAACAGAGGTGTATTCATTCGCAAGTAAACCTGTTTATTTATTGTCTATTTGTGTTTGCCTGCTAACAGAGAAATTGTTGCTGAAAGGAACAAATTGGAGAGGGAGAAAGAAAGACTAGAAGTATTGCTAGAAAGGGAGAAAGCTGAGAGCAAGAAAAGTGAAATGCTAGTGAAAGAAGTGGAAGATGTTAGGGAACAGCTTGAAAAGGAGAAAATTGAGAAGGCCAAACATATGGAAGAACTGGAAAACGCTAAGAAAGAACTGGAAAAGTTTTATAAGGTCAGCCATTATTGTCTGTGTGGTATAAATGCATACATGTGAAGATGAGGTATTGTAACACTGTGTCACAATACCTCATCTTCACATGTATGCATTTATACCATTCTCCATGCAGGAACGAGAACAACAGCAAGCAGTGCACTTGCTGCAAAAGCCGTCCAGTGAGGCTGACGAAGACACTTTCCACAGTTTTGAGTCGAACTCACCCAAGTCAAGTCCGAAAGTACCTAGATCTGATGCAGTTGAACAGCACAAGAGAATGCACCAGCAGTCAGTGGAGACATTAGTGGGGTCATTGAAGAACAGAGATCATGGCAGCGTTAAGGATTCCCTCCCTCCCGATTGGGTGTATGTTCCAGAGGAGGTCGGCATTGATCACAAGCAGGGCAAAACTACTGATGCAGAGCCTAAACTTGAGGAGATCGTTGCCCAGTTGAAGGAGCAACTGAGCAAACAAAGCGACAATGTACGAAGACAGCAGAAGGAGATTGCTAAGCTGTCGGACAAGCTTGATGAGGAAGCAGAAGAAAAGAAAGCTTTAAAACATAAAATTCAGAAAGAAGCAGAAAATGATAAGGCAGCTGTATTTGATGAGAATTTTAACCTTAAAAGGCAAATTCGTGAACTACAAAAAGATATCGGCGAGAAAGGTCTACTTATCGAGCAGCTTCAAACTCAGCAGTCAAAGCCAAGTGATCTCCTCCAACCGATAGCCCCTGATGCACAGCCGCACTCACTGGGGGAGATGAGCACACGAGGGAAATTCCCCACGGTCAAGAGGCAGCAATCATATGAAGCGGCAGTCTCCATACGAGTATCACCACCTGAGCTGACAGAGAGTGCTCTCCACTCATCACTGGAGAGACAGTCTGGGCAGCAGCAAGCACAGATGCAGATTGATGGACAAGCTACTCCTGTGAAACAAGATTTCCATTTCACGATTGTTGAGAACCTTCGCAAACAGCTAGAGACATCTCGTAAGGAAGTGGAGAGCTTGCAACGTGAGAAAGAACCCAACAGTGAAGTTGAGACACTAAGGAGAGATTTAGAGGATGCCAGAAAAACTATTGACAATTTGCAGGTTTGTACACTTGCTTAAGCAGTGTTAGAAGTAATGGTCAGCATTCAGACATTTTTCGACAATTCTGCCATTTTGTCTGATCCAGAAAAGTTTGGGTCAGACATTTGGCTGAGCACTACCAAAATTTAATGCTCATTTGATACTCACACACAGTGATGTTTCCAAGTCATTTGTATGCCCAAAATACGTCTGAGCACATCTGAAATTATCTGACCCAAAATGTTTTGTCTAACCACATTTTGCTCCTTATTTCTAACATTGCTTATGTGTTTCCATGCAGGTGTATAGGTTCATAATATGTGCTCATGTACGTACGTATGTACACATGCTTGTATCATCCTATGCTTGTGGGTTATTATTTACGTACATACACTGAAACCTGTATATTAAGACTGACCAAGGGACCAAGTAATTGGATGTGGTCTTTGAAGGCAGGTGGTTCTCATGTAAGGGTGTAATTATGGTATTGTTCTAGTACTTCCCGGACCAGATTACAGTGGTCACTATAGACAGGTGGTCCTTCTATACAAGTGGTCTTTGCAAGACAGGTTTTGCTATATGTACATACGTATGTATGTACGTAAGTGTACTTTATTTATTGTATGTTACCTGACATGTACAGTATGTTTGTACTGTATGTTTGTGACAGTACATTGACATGAACGTGTACGTACACTTTGCCCCCCCCCCCCCCTGAAAAGTTGCTCTGCCCCCCTGAGATGGATCATGCCCCCCTGTGTGTGAGCAGATGGGTACATGGCTAAGCCCCCCCACCCTCCCCTCCCTAAAGTGCAGAAAGCTTCAATATATCCCCCTAGAATTTTTTCTAGAAAAATCCCTGCGTACGTACATACGTATGCACCCTTTACTGTACATATGTACATAGTACGTAGATGTACATGTACGTACGTACGTACATGTATATTCCATTTCCATACCTGTCTGTACGAACATAGTACCTGTCTGTACAGCGTATATACATACCTGTCTGTACATACATACCTGTCTGTACATGCATACCTGTCTGTACGTACATACCCGTCTGTACATGCATACCTGTCTGTACATGCATACCTGTCTGTACGTACATACCTGTCTGTACAACATACCTGTCTGTACATGCATACCTGTCTGTTAATGCATACCTGTCTGTACATGCATACCTGTCTGTACATACATACCTGTCTGTACATGCATACCTGTCTGTACATGCATACCTGTCTGTACATACATACCTGTCTGTACGTGCATACCCGTCTGTACATGCATACCTGTCTGTACATACATACCTGTCTGTACATGCATACCTGTCTGTACATGCATACCTGTCTGTACATGCATACCTGTCTGTACATGCATACCTGTCTGTACGTACATACCCGTCGGTACATGCATACCTGTCTGTACATGCATACCTGTCTGTACGTACATACCTGTCTGTACAACATACCTGTCTGTACATGCATACCTGTCTGTACATGCATACCCGTCTGTACGTGCATACCCGTCTGTACATGCATACCTGTCTGTACATGCATACCTGTCTGTACATGCATACCTGTCTGTACGTACATACCCGTCTGTACGTGCATACCCGTCTGTACATGCATACCTGTCTGTACATGCATACCTGTCTGTACTTACATACCCGTCGGTACATGCATATCTGTCTGTACATGCATACCTGTCTGTACGTACATACCTGTCTGTACAACATACCTGTCTGTACATGCATACCTGTCTGTACATGCATACCCGTCTGTACGTGCATACCCGTCTGTACATGCATACCTGTCTGTACATGCATACCTGTCTGTACATGCATACCTGTCTGTACGTACATACCCGTCTGTACGTGCATACCCGTCTGTACATGCATACCTGTCTGTACATGCATACCTGTCTGTACTTACATACCCGTCTGTACGTGCATACCCGTCTGTACATGCATACCTGTCTGTACATGCATACCTGTCTGTACTAACTAAGTTAAAATGGTCCTATTAAATATAAGAAATCAGTTTTTCTAATTTGATGAATGCTCTGTTTCTGAATTATACAATATCTTGCTACAATCTGTATCAGGTTGACATGTCCACTGCTCCCAATAGCATCTTTTGTGAGCTCTTCCAGCCCTGACTAACACCTTCAAAGTGCATTTAATCTCGGCAAGTGGAAGCTGCGGCAATACAAATTAATGTGTCCAATTACTGCATCATCACTTACTGTAGCTTAGGTTCGTTTCCAGTACAAATTAATCCAATTATGATGTCATAGATTGCCGTCATGATTACATGACTGAAATGGCGCAAGCTACCAAAATCTTGTTATGCGTAATTTACAGTTTTTGCGTCGCTTTCTGACTTCCTAAGCAAGCGCTTTTGAAGAAATGCTGGTTTATAGAGGTTATTTCGGCTTGCTTGGTCAGCAGAATCAATGCTGGATTACGAGTTGGCAGGTTGTTGGATTATAGAGGTCAGTTTGTATGGCAAATATTCGATGCCAGAGAATCTTGGCCAGTTTAGGCGTATGCCAGTTTTAAGAGGTGCCAGATTAGGCAGGTTCCACAATACTTTCATGCATACTTGTCTGCACATACATACGTACATATCTGTCTGCACATACATACGCACGTACATACCTGTCTGCACATACATACGTACATACCTATCTGCACATACATATGTACATACCTGTCTGCACATACATACGTACATACCTGTCTGCACATACATACGTACATACCTGTCTGCACATACATACGTACATATACCTGTCTACACATACATACGAACATATACGTACCTGTCTGCACATACATACGTACATACCTGTCTGCACATACATACGTACATATACCTGTCTACACATACATACGTACATATACCTGTCTGCACATACATACGTACATACCTGTCTGTAAATGCGTACATACATACCTGTTTGTACATACATACGTAAGTGTACTTCAGTAGGCATATGTACTTATGTACAGTGGAACCCTCTTAAGATGAAACATAAGGGACCACTCTTAAGATGAAACATAAGGGACCACTCTTAAGATGAAACATAAGGGACCACTCTTAAATGTTTGTCTTAAGAGTACCGTATAGCCAGAAATTTGGCAGGAGTTGCTCAGTTGCAAGACGTCTCTACTAAAGTACATACTTCTTTGTTCGTTCAAAGTCTCTCCCTGATCCTAGTGGTCCTCTCTTTAGCGAGGTGCGACCAGTTGCTATTGAAATTGCAAATAGAAAGTTATGGGATATCCTGTCTTCATCAAAAGCTTCTACATCTTCCATAACAAGTGACCAATTGGAAGTCAGCTGTGGGTCTTACGTACATAAAGTCCACTCCACAGTGAAAAGCTAAAGTGGCCGAATATGCAATTAAATGTAGAAATAAAAGAGTAATCTGAACGTTTCTCTCCGTTTGGTTAGCCATTTTATTCTACCAGATTGTAGCAGCACGTACAAGACTACTTTGCATGGGTGGTCATCAACAGAAGTTCACATGAACGTCTACACATGGGTAAACGCACAAAAATGCAAATAATGGTAAGCAAAAATGCGAATAGTTATACTCTGAATCACGAAATTTAAATCGTAAAAAAAATCTGTTTTTATATTGTTTTTACTTTCACCGGAAGTGTCCGGAATGTCTGGAACGATGTCAATATATATATATATATATATATATATATATATATATATATGCCAACAACATGGAGGACGTGAAGTCGGTACATAATCTTTTGGCTATATTTCGGTGAAATTCATTTGTTTGCTCCTGATTTTATCAGCGAAGGGTCTTTTAGACCAGAAGAGTTCTTCGAAATATTATTTTAGTCAATAACGCCGATTTCCAAGCGATTCGAGTTTCCAGGGCCGTAGGTGGCCCACGAGTTTTTTAAACTCGAATCGCTTGTTTTTTGAAATTGCGAATTTTTATTCCGTGAAAATTTCGAACTGTACAGTATTTAATCTTAACAGAACTTAAGTTCATAGTGATTTCTACCCTTGGACTTGTACTTACTTTGTCTTAAGAGAAGTTTCACATTCAACTGTGCGTGCATAGGAGTTTTTGTAGAACTTTTCACCCAGCGACCCAGCAATTTAATTATGCTGTTTTTGTCCCTATTCAGGATGATTTGATGAAGACGATGGAAAAATACACTAAAGTAATGGCTGAATCAAAGACACTTCATGAGGAGAAGGAAAAGAGACTGAAGGATATCACAGAGTGGGACAGAAACAGGCAGGATTCTGTTAGGAAGCAAGAGGTGATATCCAAGCTGGAGGTGTGTGTGTGTGTGTGTGTGTGTGTGTGTGTGTGTGTGTGTGTGTGTGTCACGTGCGTGTGTGTGTGTGTGTGTGTGTGTGTGTGTGAGAGAGAGAGAGAGAGAGAGAGAAAGAGAATGTGTGTGTGGCCTTCCATTCAACCAGCGGTGTATTTATTAGATAGTACTCTTTTTATAGGGAAAAGTAGAAGATCTCGAAGAAGAAGTAGAAGCGAGGAAGCAACATGAGCAAAAACTAATGGGACAAATTAAGGTACTAATTTAAAAATACATACATATACATGTCCTCATGCGTAAGCACACACACACACACGCACGCACGCACGCACGCACACACACACACACACACACACACACACACACACACACACACAATGCAGTGTTCCTGCCGGCCCTTTAAGCAGGGCGGGTCACCCTGCTCAATTTTGGCTTAGACCATTTTATTTACTGTAAGTAGAGTCCATTCCTTCTTTGTTGAGATGCTTCAAGGGGATAGATTCGGTAAAACTGATACCATGCATAGCAATCCGAAACAATTCTCATTCGCTATTTTGAGAAGCCCTCACAGGCACCATCATGTAGACTTCGAGTGAATTTCCCACTTCACAAGATGGTTGCTAATGCAGAGGAGGAGCTCATTACTAAGTAGTATTGAAGTGAACCAGGATAATGGCAGCTGTGCACTAACCTACCGTACTTCCTCTAAAAATTCGGGAATCTAATTTTCGACAGGGCAGCCTGATTTTGCCTCCCAGTACTTCTAAAAATTCGAATTTTGCACAACTCTAATATTCGTGGTAGACCCTCTAATTTCGACAATCGATTTTCTGTTTATCTGCCTTCTTCTATATGGCAAACAAACTCTTCTTCCAATGTCAGGTTTCCAAACTTGTTAGTACACATGGTACGCTCTAACAATACAAGAGATGGGAAAAACAACAACGATACGACGTCAGCCATCTTAAAAAGAGTCACAAAATGGCCGTAAGAACGCGGGCTCTGTTTTTCGTGACGAGTCTCTAATTTCGTGAAGAGTCTCTGATTTTCGCAAAGCGCCTGTTGACAAGAAGACTTAACCTCTTATAATTCAAAATATGTGATTTGAAACTACTAAAAATGTCCCGAATTTTTAGAGGAAGTACGGTACTACTGGTTTACGCAAATGCCACCCTCTGATTGTTTTCTGGTGACTACCCCCTAATGTGTTTCCTGGTTACTATAGAGAGGTGAAGAAGAGAAGAAGTATTTGGAAGATGTTGTAGCTCAAGTGAAGGTTTGTGTGTGGGGAGTGGTGTGTGTGTGTGTGTGTGTGTGTGTGTGTGTGTGTGTGTGTGTGTGTGTGTGCGTGTGTGTGTGTGTGTGTTTGTATTGCACCAGGTACACATGCACTCACCTTAGGGGAAGAATGGAAGAGTGGATGAAGTCCATCTACGTACGTACCTGTGTATCTTGATGCATGCATGTATACGTACATACTGCATGTACATACGTATATTGTGTACCTTGGATGGGAAATTGGCATAATATTATGTTTACAATGTATCATACATACGTACGTACATGTGTATGTATGTACATATTATGTGTACATTTGCTTGTTTTGTCTGTAGAAACGTGCTGAAGCTGCTGACAAATCCAGACAAGGACTTGAAGATGAAAATCTCACATTCAAGCAGATTGTGAGTTACTTGCCATCCTGTGTGCATGTGTCTGCATACATACGTACGTATGTACATAGTATGTGTGACAGTCGAGAATAAAAATCGAATATTATACACAAAAGCCATTTTGAGAAAAACGCTATGAAAGTTTGCGTAATTTTACGCATGCTTTCGACTGTACCACGTGCTTTAGCTGATGGTACACATGTCAAGAAGGAAGTGCGCTTTCTTCTGGTGTTTGTTTCGTGTTGATAGGCCATCCTATGACCAAGAACGAATAGAAATTGTCGAGTATAATATTATGCTGCACAAAACTTTAGAATGCTCTCAAATGGGGAAGGAGGATATAAAAATGGCAAGTTTTGAGTACTAGTCAAAGAAAGACGGCACAGACCAGTCAACTTGTATGCTATATATACAGGAAGAACCAGTAACAGCCACTCGGACCCCACCTGTGTTTCGACTTACTTGTATTTCCATATTTGAGTGTGTGCCTTCAATTAGGATTTTAAATTAACTTGGGTCCATGAGCAATTGTCGTCATTAAACTCTAAAATAACCAGTTACAAGTGGATTCGTGCACAAACACAGCGACAATTGGTCCAAAACTGTCTACAGACTGGTATCAAGTGGCCATTTTCTTACCTCATTAATTATTCATAATGGCGAATAAGAAGGTAGTTGTCCATACGCGAAGTAACTTAGATGGCTATATCTCTTAAGAGGACACTCACATTGTTGCCAAACTTCTTTAATAAACAAAGTAGACACCATTCTATCGATTTATGTAAAAATCTCAAGTTCGACAAGTGTGAATATTATTCGATTTTTATTCTCAACTACCACATGTATAAATACATAAGAGTGATTTTTTATTATTTTGGTATGTTTTAGTGTTGTATGTACTTAAACACGAGCACATATGTATATGCATATGTATGTACGTATGTACATACCATAGACGCTGGTTATTAAGCGCCCCCATCACATAAGCATATGTTAAGCGCATACGCTCTTTCCTGTGCCAGGTACCCTTTGTTAAACGCCCTAACTGCAGGCTGAATACGTGGGCTTATGCTGAGCTGAGCTAGCTGTGGATTTTCGTTTAGAATTTAAATAGGTATGGAACAAAATTGAATCAAACTACAGATGGGTCGTGGCCATTCGTCTACCATAGTACGCCGTTCTGCACATCCAAGGCTAAAAAGAAAGAGTTACACTCGAGAAGAGAAGTTAAAAATTCTCAGTTTTTGCCATTTGAACAATTGCAACGTGTACCGGACTTGTCAGAAGTATGGATTGAATAGCAAGACTTTATTAAGGAGGCTGAAGGGCGAAAAAAATTTGAGAGCAGCAGGAAAGGAAGCAAGCATGCAAAATTCAACCGAACTCCAAAATACCCAGAGATGGAGGATTGCCTATATCGGGAATACAAAGATCTCAGACAGAGGGGTTTAAAAGTAAAGGTATAGTGGTTCAAGACAAAGGCTCCCCAGATTCGTGGTTCTCTGGTTTCAAAAAACGCCATAGAATTGGTCTTAGAAGACCAGCTAACTATTGCCAAGAGGAGCCAGTGAAGAAGCAGTCCATCCTGTTGTTCCTCCAGAAAATTAGAAAAATGGCAAGCAATGATACCCAGCTCAGTTCCACTGGAAAGTGGCTTCCTTATTCTATTGCCAACATGGACCAGACACCCTTACCGTTTATGTTTACAGATGGATCAACATACTCTGACTGGACAAAGACGTGTCTGGGTTAAAAGTGGGTCATCTGGACTAGACAAGAGGCAGTGCACTGTTCAGCTAACCACATTTGGAGATGGTGGAACTCTTGTTAAGCCTCTGGTCATATTTAGTGGCAAAGAATATAATGTATTTCAATGTACGAGAGAATCCGATATGACAGGCGAGTCATGGTAGTGTTTCAAGAAAATGCATGGGCTGATGAGAATGTTACAAAGCAGTGGATAAGGCAGTGTTGGAAACCTGTTGCCATTCGGAACAATGCACCCAAGCTACTTGTAATGGATGTACACAGAGCGCAGACAGTTAACAAAGGCTGTTCAAGATATGCTGAAACAGGAATGCAATACGGATGTCATTTATGTACAGTGAAACCTCCATAATCCGACACTCCATGGGACTGAAATTAGATGTCAGATTGCAGAGGTTGTCAGATTATCCAGTGCTTCTTAGTACAGTCAAACATGGTGACTGTACCTCGTAAGATGGTCGGATTAGAGAGAATGTTGGATTATAGAGTTGTCGGATTACAGAGGTTCCACTGTACCTAGAGGCTGTACTGGATTGGTACAGCCTTTGGATGTCTAATTCAATGCCCCTTTAAAGCTGTGATTGATCGACTTGCAACCAAGCATATGCAAAGTAATCTGGAAGACTATGTGAAAGGAAATATCAATGCTGGACGTTGACGCATATTGCTCACAGGGTGGATAGGTCAGGCATGGGAAGAGCTCAGCAACAGTACAGATATGATTCGTCGGAGCTTCAAGAAGACGAGCATTACAGTTGCAATTGATGGATCGGAGGACAGTGAGATCAGAATTACAGTACGGTTCATGGAAAAGTAAACGTTAACCAGTTAAAAGTTAACGCTTTTGGGTTAACTTTTCACTGGAAAAAGTTAACGGTTAACTGTTAATAGTTAACTTCTAACTGATACGTAACACGTATTTGTGACGTAACTAATGACATACGAGACGAAACATCGCCATTTTGTTGATTCTCAAAGGCTTTTTAGCTATCATTTTATTAGCGTATTGCAAGCAACGTGTCATGATGAATACTTAATAGTAACTCCTTCGCCAATTCGAATGTTCTCAGTTACGCCTGCCCTTCTACGCATCTTCAACACGGATTCCAAACACCGTCTCCTTGTCGCATCTCGGACGAACCGCTTTCAATGTATCGGAATCCGATGAGAATTGTATCTATCGTTAACCAGATTCAAAATTACAAGAACTCGATAAAATAAAACTTCGAAGCCTAATACAGCACTTTCGCTTGCCGTAACAAGGCTAAAATGTATCTTCGGCGACTTATTGCGTAAGAATATTACTACGTCATATAGCAAGGTGGTAGTAGGGAGTTAACAGTTAAAGGTTAACGGTTAACTTTTAGCACTATTCCGTTAACTTTTACCCAGAAATAGCTAAAGGTGAAAAGTTAAAATCGTATACTTTTCCATGAACCGCACTGTATGCATGGGCATTGATGACTACTGTATCCCCGCAGTGGTTAGCAGTGATGATGAATGTGACTTATTCACTGGCAGCGATGGTGAATCTCTCACAGATGATGATTGTTGCGGCGAAGGAAATCCTGGAGGCAACAGCAGTGGTGGAGATGCATAGTGGCCAAGACAGCCACAGTGACTGTAGCAAAGGCAGCGATAGTGAACTTTAAGATGACGAAGACTACTGCAGGGATGTTAGCAGTTGCAGCAAGGACGAATACAGCCAAGACATGCAAACTGACAACAACAGCAATGAAGATGGCAGTGATCAAGACATTAAGTGGACACGTAAGCGGAAGAGAACCAGGCAACAAATCTGCATACTTTCCTCTGAAAGTGATCATAATAAACATGATTATGTGTTGGTTTTCCTATATTTAACTAATAGATGTACCATAATTATGCATATACACTTTGTAAAATATTATGATTAAAAAGTTGTGTTATTATTGAGATCAAGATAATTTGGCTCTCTTTTTCCTAACCAGTTTTTGTTCCCTGTAAGATTGTATTGACAGGGTACTTCTAGTCCTTTTCTGTGAATTCTCTTTTCAGTTACTTCTGCTGTTACCGCTCCTCTTTGATTTAAAAAGAAGAAAAAAGCCGAGATATTTCTTGTGGTACATGTCCTACGATTTCATCTTCTCTCAAGACAGAAACGGCAAATCTATTATGTTCGTTATTTTCTTTGATTCTTTCTTCAAGTGTTTCACCAACAACAGGTGTCCAAATACTCTTATAGACATGATGCCCTCGAATAACACTGCTGTATGCGTAGGTCCGGGTATCTGCCATTTTCAGTTATGCTCACTGTTAAGCGCTTATCATTGTTAAGCGCCCATTTTTTCTTGCTACTCAGACTCATAAGCGGGGCGCTTAACAACCAGTGTCTACGGTACATGATTCTATTTGCATGCGTTCATTCGTTTTTGTTTACGTGTTTATATGTACTTTGTATGTATGAGTGTATCCAATCAATTGTGTTAGTATGTTTTTCTAATTTTTGGTTTATTTGTACATTATATTTCCTTTTGCTCTTCAGCCATTCTTGAATAGTGAGGTTTTGAGACCAAGATGTACTTTAACCCTTCAGAGTTTCTATGCATGTGTTTTTTCCACTGTTGTGTAGTACACATATGTGTAGGTGAGGAATGCAATTCTGTTGTGGGTTTTGTGTACTCTAAATATTTTGTGAATGTCAGACTTAGAATTTGTGTTCTCTTGTATTCTTTTCAGATTGATCAGTTCCAGTCCGATTTCAACCAGGAGCGTAAAGACAGAGAAGGAGCAGCTGGTAGGTTTGCTGATCAAGAGAAGCAATGGATGGAACAGATCAGAAAGACAAATGAAGAGAGGGATCGTTTGAAGGCAGTGTCCACTCATCTGCAAGAAGAAACAGTCGCTTTGAAACATGAAGTTTGTCTGTCTAATTACATTTCTTTGTTTTAGTATTCTGACCCATGTGTATGCCACACCTGGTATTGCAACAACAGTATAATAGTGTAATGTAGCAACAGTGTTGTATACTATATTAACAGCTAGTGTTTAGTAATGTAGCTACAGCATTGCAGAATGTGACAACAATGTTGTGTAATGCAGCTACAGTATTGTGTAATGTGACAACAATGTTGTGTAATGTAGCTACCGTATTGTGTAAAGTGACAACAATGTAGCAAGAGTGTTGTGTATATGTGTTTATTGTTTTAAATTGTCAAAACAGTCACAGTAGTTATCATGTCGTCCTGATCACTGGCAGGCAATCTACGTGGCACTATGTCTTTCAGCTTGTTAGCTCATCATGAGGGTTAGCACTGCAACAGTGTTGATTATACCTTGAATATACAGCGGGACCTCTCAATAGCCGTTCACTTTGGGGACTGAAAAGCAGTTTGTTATACAGAGGTTTCTGCTATTTCGAGGTTATTTTTATATGCATAGCAATATATCTGGTCCCACAAAAGCAGTCTGTTATAGAGAGGTTACTGCTATTAGGGGAGTTTGTTATAAGAGGTTCCACTGTATGTACAGTAGCTATATGCCATCTTTGAGTAAAGTACTTTCAACTGGAGTAATGTTCTTTTTCTGTCTAACCACCAGGTGGAGAGGATTAAAAGGGAATCAGATGGAATAGTTGATGGACTTGATAAAAAGTTGGCATTCCAAGAAAATACGATTAAAAAACAGGAAGCAGCTAATCGTAAACAGGAAACTGAACATAAGAAACGGGAAGCTGCCCTCCAGAAGCAAATTGAAAGGCTGAACCAAGAAGTATCAAAGCTGAGAGCTGGTTTGGCTGACAAGCACAAAGACAGGGAAGGAGCAAAGACCTTGGGAGATGCTTACCAGCGACTGCACGGTGAGAAGGTAGAGATTGAACATCAGCTAAATACTGCCATGGAAACACATAAGCTGACAACTCAGCACATTCGTGAGTTGGTGCAAGAGAATCAACATCTGAAGGCTTCCAATGAAGATGCTAGACGTCATGTGGGGCAAACAACAGGAGAAATACAGGTTTGTTCTTGGAATGCTCAGCCTCTGTAGCAATCATAGACTGAGGAACCTTTAGCCATAGGCTGTTCCTACAGGCACCCAGTGTGCATGTACCAATATAATATGTACTATTTCCAATCGTATTTCAAATATTTGTAGTGTTAGTGATAACATTTGCTTTTGAGGCAACCCCAATAGTACATAGTCTTATTAATGTCTTACAATTACGTATGTCTGTAATCCATTCACTACAAAGTCATACATACACATGTGTATATGTTCATACCTGTCACTCAAGCACATGTGCACACTGGTGCCTGCACCACAGCACTATTATTATAGACTTTGCTATACTGCATTATTCTCACAGTCCCTTCAAGAACAGTACCGTGTGCTGAGCATTCAATTTGCAAAGATGAGAGACGAGAATCAACGACTGAGGAACAGATCAGCTAGCCAAACACAAGTGAGTATCATTTTGATTGTCTACATATCGTATATAGTGGTGAGTCACGAATTTGTGAAGTAGCATTGTTTATGTGCTTGCAGTTGTACATCCTACATATGTGACGCATTGTACTTATAGCACTGTATTGAATATGTAAAGTTGTGTGTGTGTGTGTGTGTGTGTGTGTGTGTGTGTGACTGTGTGTGTGTGTGTGTGCATGAGTAAGCATGTAGTACTACGTACGTATGTATGTGTGCACTGTATATGTTCGAATTAAAGTAGGGGCTCAAATAGAAGCCGGGTGCCAGCTAAGCGTTTATTTAATAGAAGCCGGGGCTCGAATAGAAGCAGGTTCGAATACACCTGGGTACTCCTACTATATAAGGAACGGTCTTTTCCACTTCGAGTTACGGTTTTTGGATACGAATGTCACGGAGGAGTATCTACGATTAAAAGAAGGTCAGCTATGTTAAAGAGAAAGTCACACGACATCAAATTCAAATTCAAAGCAATAGAGTGTGCGAAAAACACTAATAAAGAAGTGGCCAACAACATTGTCCTCTATTTAAGCGGAAAGAGAGTGCTGGTCGTTCTCTGTTCTCACCTGGTTTAAAAGTTCTTTTCTAACAAAGGATGTCCAAACAGACTTGTACAAGTCATGTAGTGCTTTCCAACAATGCTTTCCTTTTCGAAAGTGCACAACGGTCTACTGTATTCTCTCTAAAAATTCGGCACCCTTTTGGTAGAGAAATTTTCATCATCTGATTAGAATAGAATACTTTCAAGCAAAATGGTCGACGTTGACGAAAATATAGAATAATTGGACAAATTTATAGAATAGCTGCCGAATATTTAAAGGTCTATTTGATATAAGCTTTAAGGCTTTTTTTCAGTGTAAGGGTGCAAACAGCCATTCGTGCGCAGTTCACTTTTACCATGATTTTTGGGCTCATGAACTGGGAAAAGACTTCGTTTGTCAAAAGTATTGAGCAAACAAAGATACTGTCTCACACAGAATTCATGTCCAACTCTTGTGAGACCTTTTATGCTGATACTGTCAAGTAACTACGTTGAAAAAGCTGGCAGATCGCTAGTCATGCTTGTTGTTATACACGCCAGGGGTCGAATATGCGGTTTGGATGACAAATATTTAGATCACTTCCAGTGTGAGACGAATTGTAGAGTTAAATGCCGGAAAGTAGAATAGCAGGCAATTCGGCAGCATTAGAGTATGAATAGAATGAGAAATTTCTCCTACCAAAAATTAGAATGCCGATCAAATTTTTAGAGAGAATACGGTATTAGGAGCCATTTTCCTAGTATTATTTCCTGTACTTAAGCGGCAGGCTCGAATAGAGGCCGGGTCAAAACCTTCCGGAAGGAAATAGAGGCCGGGGCTTCTATTCGGACATGTACAGTATGTGTAGACCATGTATTTGTTGTTATGGAATTGTGACTTGCTATCTGTTAGGTCCTATACCGTCTTTTTTGTGACCATGGTTGGCACATCACTGTCATATTCACCATCACTGTCTCCACCAACTCGCCCCCCACACACACCACAGGTTCTTCCTCAGATGAGAGTTGCTGAAGAAGAATCATCTTACCAGTCTCTTCCCCAAGGACTCTCTGCTTCTAGACAGAATAGACCACATTCAAATGAGAGTGAATTGACACGTTCTGAACGTAACTATAGAGAACAAGGCAATGCTGGACTGCATCCACAGCAGGGTGATCGGCAGCAGGTATTCAGTGATTGGCAACATTCACAGTACAATCGGTCTCAGCAACGACCTGTTCAGCCCCACCCACAGAATGATTTGTCCCACCCACAGCATGATCATTCACACCCACAGCATACTCAGGCACGCCCACAATATGATCAGTCACGCCTACAGTATGAGCAGTCTCACCAGCAGTATGCCCAGCAACGTTCACAGAATGAGCAGCCTCGTCCACAACATGATCAGTCCCACCCACAGTATGGACAGACCTACCCAGTATATGGAGACAATCAAAAGTGGCAGCAGGAACAAAGGGTTGTACGAACTGCTCAAACACATTCACCAGAAAATGATTTAACTGAGAAAGATAGCCCTCCTAACTCCACACAGCCAGTAGGACAAGAGCAGTATGTTCGGCAGCCATCACAGGCAGACCCTCAACGTGTAGGAAGGACCCATTATACTCCTTCACAAACTGTGCCTGGTATTCCAGCAGGTATGGGAGCTGGCAGAGGTGTTCTTGCGCTGAGTAATCAACAGTGGCATACAGCCCCACCTACATCCCTGCCACGATCTCACAGCACTCCTGATCGGCAAGACAGTGATCGTAGTTCAGACAGTATACTCCCCAGTCCAATGAGCAGACCTCCACCTCTTGACTCGTTCAGTCCACATCCATCCATCCCTGCCGATCCTAGGCACGGTGACAAGCAAATCGATGCGGATATGCAGCTGCAGTCTATCCCTTCTGGTCCAGATTCATCCTTCCAAGCAGATAAAAGATACATTGGTGACCGCATCAATCGTGAGATTGAACACGAGGCCAAGAAGTACAAAGAAGGACAGCAGAAGGGGGTACCTGTAGCAGATGAGGTCGACGAGGAGATGTGGCCATACGATCCCAACCTTGTCTGTCCACATTGTGATAAGAGGTTCCGTCATGGACAGATCAGAGAGTTCAGATATCACATCGATGACGAGCATTGACAGTGTGTGGGCCTAATTAAAGTATTAAAATTAATAAATCCAATTAAGTAGCACTTATTTTCACATGATTCTTATTAGCTGCGTGCATGTATCAGACACTAGAGGATTAATAAAACTACATATTGTACTTGTGTAGCTGATTGCATTAATTTATATTGCCTTTTATATTGATACCCATGCAAGAAATGAATATAATTAAGTGTACATGTACATTATTGCACACATACATATATAGTATAATACATGATGAAATATAATATAATGCACTTATATAATGTGTGTTTGCATTATAGCCTGCACATATTATATAATATTATGCAGGAATGCATGCACATGCATTATTGTATAATAATGTATATCTATATATAGTCCCATATAAAGGATCGAAGTATATTCTATAATATATAGCTATACTTATATTACATATTGCAATATTGCTAGCAGCAATAATTTAAAGTCTTCATTAATTAAAGGCATGCATGCATTCATCTGCATTTATATATATATATATATATATATATATATATATATATATATATATATATATATATATATATATATGTCGATATATATATATATGTCGATCTTTGGTGTGGGATGCAACATGTAGGGACACCTTCGCTCCATCCTACCTGCACCTCAGCTCTGTCAAAGCAGGCGCAGTTGCTCACGAGGCAGCTGCACAAAAATGTCGATTATACAGTGAGCTTTGCACCACACACAAATTTATCCCCCTGGCATTTGAAACCTCTGGGGTATTCAGTCAAGACTCGCTTGCCTTCCTCAAAGATCTTGCACTCCGCAGTCGTCAACTTAATCATGACCCTCTTAGTTACCTCAAACTTTGCCAAAGAATCAGTGTGTGTATTCAAAGATTTAATTGTGCTTCAGTGCTAGGAACATGCTTGTAATTCATTGCTACTTTTGTTTTTCGTTATTGCTGTTGCTCATTTGCCTGTTTGTCACTTCCTGTCCTGTCTATTTACCTCACTTGTAGTGGATATCAATTTGTAATAATAATAATAATGATAAAAAAAAAAAATATATATATATATATATATATATATATTCAATCCAATTCAAATTATTGTTTAAGTGCATCATGCCATGAAGGCACATGTAGCACTAAAACACAAGTACATGTGAGAGAATTAGAGTAAAGGAAAATTCAGAAGCATGCAGACTAATGTTATGACCAAACTACTTACTAAACCTAGGAAAAGAAACACTGTTACATATACTTAATTAGACTAATGTTATGACCAATTGCATTAATTCTGCAAACTACTTACTAAACCTAGCATGCCACATCCTAGAGATTGAACATATATGGTGGTTTAAGCATGCACCAGACAGTATAGTAGCTGCCTTGATATCATCCAATCCTTGGACTCTAGTGTCCTCTCTGAGAGCTTATACCAACCCTATATCCTTTATTCATTCCAAGCTTTGCACCTCATGAAGAAGCCAGTGGGTTACATCCTCCATCTCTCCACTCTCACATTCCTTACAAATCCGATCCTCTCCCTTCACCCCATGCATGCCACCTGCCCATTTCTATCTGAAATGCTGCTGTTCCACCTCTTAACTTTATCATCATCTTCCTATCCTGCTTCAACTTAAGACATGCACAATTCGACTCCACTTCACACTCCCCATTCAGTTTCATCATTGCCAACTTTGGCTTTATCTTCATTTGTCTCTTCCATTCTTCTCTCACTCTTTGCCATGCAGCACACACCAACATCTCCTTCAGATCCACTTCCGACAAATTCTGCACATAATAATTATACATATTGACAATGTATACTCACTCCCATGCACTTCAATATATGATAATTATGTATAAACTATATAATTATGGTCGATGGTTGGTGCACGTGATGCCAGACCATGCAGCGAATTGAAGTGATAAGGCATCATTATATTATATAGATATAGCTTGACCTTTCCTTGCATGCCCACACAAATTCTGAAGGGTAATTAAAATTTAAAATTGGGGGGTAACAGCTAGATTAGTCCCTGGTGTTCATAAGCATGGCACAATGAATATCAGTATCATTATAGATATACTCAAACATAGATGATCAAAACCACGCATAATAGAGGCTTTCTCATCAGCTGTCCTTGTATTGGGTCTAAATCTTGCAACGAAAAGGATTGGTGTATAGTCTCGCGTGGCCAGACCCACTCATGAAGATGGCTGACCAGAAGACTTTCGACCCAGTACCATCTTCTCTTGTGATTGGAGAAGAAGTGAGTCGTGGTTCATACGGTGTCGTCTTCTTCGCCACGCATAACAAGAATCCTGTAGCTGTGAAAGAATTTCACCAGATTTTAATGAGGAACACACCGGAAAACGTTCATTTACAAAATTTCAGGAAGGAGTGCGAACAACTGAAAGAGCTGGCTCATGCCAACGTTGTCAAGTTTATTAGCGCGTATCAGGGCGCGAAGGGACCTCTGCTAGTAATGGAACTGATGCACGAAACGCTAGAGGTCTATTTGAAACGCGAGAAAGGCAACCTTTCCCGTGAAAGAGTGTTGGAGATATGCTTCTCAGTATGTGAAGGTTAGCTGTGTCCATTCTTTCACTTTTCATTGAATGTACTGCAGTACTTCGAAGTTTATATATGTTTCGTGTAGAGAGTCTGATCGCACAGGCCTAGGGGATGGGTAATGTTTTTCAATTAATACTACATGTACCATAGATACTCGACCCTATCTATGCATGTACGTACATGTACGGGTGTAGGGTCGAGTATCTATGATGTACGTGAACGCTGCTATACTCAGTGTCAAGCATATGTTAGGCTTCAGACATGCAACCATAGGTATTTAGGGTCTATGATGCAACCACCATTCCTTGTTCTCTTCTCTTCCATTTGAAAGAGTGAATTGAGAGAACACGACACTTCCACAGCATAGTCTCGCATGACCAGACCAGCTCCTCTCTGTTTGCAGGGGAGGGAGTTTTGAGATAAATTAAGGACACCACAATAACCACATTTAAAACAAGAAAACCACAACAAAAAAAACAATGATATCTGGACTATGTGTTATATGATTGAATAGTAGGGTAGTCAGTGTGGTATCGGACTGACTGTACTTCTTGTTACTATTGCATGAGTTTTATTATTAGCGTATACCTCTATATTTAGCTGTGCTTGCCTTATATGAATGTGCTGCATGTTGATTGTTACTATGCTTGTAACAGAGTGTGCTGGCGTTTAATTAATTATCTTGGTGCCACGTGTTCTTGTTCAAGAGTGTTCGCTACCGTCCGGATTGTTCCCGCGTACTACATGGTGTCAGAAGTGACGCGATGGCTAGCAGTATTGTTCGTTTGCAGCCCCCTGAACCCTTTAACTTCAAGGCACCGGACGAGTGGCCCCGTTGGAAGCGACGCTTCCTACAATTCCGAGACGCATCCGGCTTCGGCGAGGAAGACAACCGAAAGCAAGTCTCAACACTGCTTTACTGCATGGGAGAATCGGCAGAGGACGTTCTAGCATCGACCGACATCTCAGCAGACGAACGTAAGAGTTTCGATTCCGTTATCGCCAAATTTGACAGCTTTTTCAAAGTGAGGAAGAACGTCATCTTTGAGCGGGCTCGTTTTAACTGTCGATCCCAAGAGGAAGGAGAGTCCACTGAAGCATTCATCACCTGCCTATACCAACTAGTCGAGAATTGTGAATATGGAGACATGAAAGACCAGATGTTACGGGATAGAATTGTAGTAGGCATTCGGGATAAAGCTTTATCTCAAAGGATGCAATTGGACGCTGAACTAACCATAGAGAAAGCCAAGACTCTAAGCCGTCAACGAGAAGCCATCAGAGAGCAACAGGTCATTCTCGGGAGTACCACGAAAGCAACCCAATCCGTTGACCATATCCACAAGTCCCGCCAGAAAGGCAGCAAGAGAAATCAATTTCAATGGTCCAAGCCATCCACTGGTAGAACGCAACCCTCCAAGACCTGCACAAAATGCGGGAGGGGTCCTCATCCTCGCCACCAGTGCCCTGCCAGAGACGCACAATGCCACAAATGCAAAAACAAGGGACACTTTGCTGCCCATTGTCGTTCCAAGTCAGTCGCAGAAGTGAGCAACACCCCTCTACTGGAGCAGGAGTATGATGACATTGCCTACCTGAACACACTAGATTCACAAGGTGGCAACTGTTTGACATGTGACATACAAGTTAATGGTCATAACGTGAACTTCAAGGTGGATACCGGCGCCGAAGTCACAGTCATCTCGGAAGACATTAGCAAGACCCTGGGATTGGAACTGTCGCAAACTGCCAAGAGCCTCCATGGTCCAGACCGCAGCCCCCTAAAAGTTTCAGGACAAGCTACAGTCAGGTTGGCCTATAAAGAAAAACAATGCACACAGCCCATTTATGTGTTGCATAATGTCAAGCACAATTTGTTAGGCTTGCCTGCCATCCGTGAGTTACAAGTGCTGTCACAGATCCACACAGTATCTCAACCTGTCCATGAGCCGACCCACATCCCAGATCAATTCCCATTACTTTTCAAGGGGCTGGGCACTTTCAAGGGAGGCAGTTACACCATACAGCTCAAACCTGATGCAAAACCATTTGCCCTGTATACACCATGTAATGTGCCCATTCCACTGAGAGATAAGGTACGAGAGGAACTGTCCCGCATGCAAGCTCTAGGGGTTATTTCACCAGTAGAGGAGCCCACAGAATGGTGTGCAGGGATGGTTGTTGTTCCCAAATCATCAGGTGCAGTCAGAATTTGTGTAGATTTCCGTTCACTGAACGAGAGTGTGCTCCGCGAAGTACACCCATTGCCAAAGGTCGACACAACCCTAGCTCAGTTAGGCAAAGCCACAAGATTCAGCAAGGTTGATGCCAACTGTGGCTTTTGGCAGATACCACTATCAGAAGAATCACGACGTTTTACCACGTTCATAACACCATTTGGACGGTACTCTTTCAACAAGCTACCCTTTGGGATTAGCAGTGCCCCAGAGCACTTTCAACGGAGAATGAGCCAGATCCTAGCAGGCCAGGATGGGGTGCTATGTCACATGGATGACGCTCTGATTTTTGGGAGCACTCAACAAGAGCACGATGAGCGACTACACGCAGCTTTGAGCAAGATTCAAGATGCTGGTCTCACACTGAATGCTAACAAATGTGAGTTTAACAAGGAGGAAATTCACTTCCTGGGACATGTCATCAATCGACAAGGAATTTCACCAGACCCCCAGAAGACTGAGGCTGTTCGTTCTATGGAGAAGCCCCACTCACCAACGGAACTTCGCCGCTTCATGGGCATGGTCAATCAGCTAGGGAAATTTTCTTCAAAGATTGCTGAACTGTCCCAACCCCTCCGAGAGCTTCTCAGTATCAAGCGAACTTGGCAATGGGGAACAGCCCAAGACAAAGCTTTTGAAGCGGTGAAGGCAGAGTTGACACGCCCCACCACATTAGCACTGTATGACCAAGATGCACCAACCAAGATTACCGCTGATGCTTCGGCATACGGCATCGGAGCTGTACTTCTCCAGCAACAGAATAAGGTGTGGAAACCCGTTGCGTATGCCTCCAAATCCATGACTGAGACGGAACGGCGCTACTCCCAGATCGAGAAAGAGGCCCTTGCCCTGGTATGGGCCTGTGAGAAGTTTGAAGATTATGTCCTGGGTAAGGAAATTCAATTGGAGACAGATCATAAGCCTCTTGTCCCACTGCTTGGAAAGATGCATCTGGATTCCTTACCAACCAGGATTCTTCGTTTCAAACTGCGGCTCATGAGATTCAGTTACTCAATCGTACATGTCCCTGGGAAGGAACTCTACACGGCTGATACCTTATCACGTGCACCACTTCTCTCATCTGGAGAGCCCGAACATGATTACATTGAACAATTCGTTGCTACTATTGTATCCACATTGCCAGGCAATGCCGATCGGTTACAAGAATACCGTACAGCACAACTCAACGATGTAGACTGTGCCCAACTCATTCATCTCTGCCGTAACGGATGGCCACAGCGTAAACAGCAAGTCCCTGTGCATGTGCAACCTTACTGGTCAATACGAGGAGAGCTAACTCTAAATGAGGATCTTCTTCTTCGTGGCCGGCGAATTGTGGTCCCTCAAAACCTCCAGAAGGAGACACTGCAAAAGATCCACCAAGGCCACCAGGGCATCACAAAGTGTTCACTGAGAGCCACATCTTCAGTTTGGTGGCTGGGACTCAAGCAACAACTAGACAACCTGATCCACAACTGTCCAGAGTGCAGCAAGGCCATGCAGCCACCCAGACAACCCCTAATTTGTACACCCCTTCCATCGTATCCATGGGAACGGATAGCCTCTGATTTGTTTGAACTGGATAGTAAAACCTATCTGCTAGTTGTGGATTATTTTTCCAGATACGTTGAAGTTCAAACGCTATCCAGCACCACATCAGCCAGTGTCATCAAAGCCCTAAAAGCCATTTTCTCCAGACACAGCATTCCTGCTACAATGGTCAGTGATAATGGACCCCAGTATAGCAGTCAGGAATTTCAGAGATTCAGCCAGGAGTACAACTTTACCCACACAACCAGTAGCCCTCACTACCCGCAGAGTAATGGGCTAGCGGAGAGGATGGTCAGGACTGTCAAAAGTATCCTATCCAAATCGTCAGATCCGTACTCAGCATTATTGGCCTACAGGAGCACTCCGTTACCCTGGTGTGGGTATAGCCCTGCTGAATTGATTATGGGGAGGAAGCTACGAAGTGAAATCCCCCAGCACCCTTGCAACTTTATCCCGGAATGGTCATATCTACCCGAGTTTCAAAAGAAGGATCGTGAATTAAAGGAGCGCCAGAAGAAAGACTATGACCATCGCCATAGAGTTCGCCCTCAAGAGACTTTGCTACCAGACGAGTCAGTATGGGTACACACCCAAAACCGAAAGGATCCAGGATGTACCATTGGACCAGCAGATACTCCCAGATCCTACCTTGTCCAGACTCCATCTGGAGTGGTCCGAAGGAACCAATCCCATCTTACACCACGTCCCTCCATCATTAACACTGACGAGACACCACAACCGACACCCGAGCCAAGTCAGGATCGTGTCAGTACCCGTTCTCAGACCGGCGTGCAGATTGGCCCACCTTCCAGATTGACATACTGGAGGAAGGGAGATGTGGTATCGGACTGACTGTACTTCTTGTTACTATTGCATGAGTTTTATTATTAGCGTATACCTCTATATTTAGCTGTGCTTGCCTTATATGAATGTGCTGCATGTTGATTGTTACTATGCTTGTAACAGAGTGTGCTGGCGTTTAATTAATTATCTTGGTGCCACGTGTTCTTGTTCAAGAGTGTTCGCTACCGTCCGGATTGTTCCCGCGTACTACAGTCAGAGTAGACAGGCCTCATTGGCAATGAGGTTTAGTGGGCTATCAATCACACTCATGTCTTTTGCTGGCTGGTGGAATGATGATCTTGCACCACATACGCACATGATCACAGAATCAATCAGTGCGAAAGAAATCTTGCACCTGATGAAGTTCAGGGTTAGGCTGTAGGGTTGATGAAGCTTCTCCGCCAAGACACTGGCCAGACGTTTGTATGCCATCGTTGCTGAAGGGCCCCATCCTCCACTTGTGGACATCACCAAAGGGGTGAAGTATCTTTGCTCAACCTCAAGTACTCACCTCTCATACATCCTTCTCTTCTCTAGCTCGTGGTGTCTGTAGCAGGCAGAAGGGTTCATCTGATTTGAGGGTGCATGAGAGTTGAAAACTCGGACATCAGAGAAAGTACTTCTTTTGCTTTTGTCCCAGAAGTTCTGAGTTCGTATATCCAACCTTGCATTGTCCTGTGTATTGCTAGTTTGGTAGCGAAAGGTCTCACCATTTAGTGGTTGCAGCACAGGTTCAATAGCAACGTTAGGACGTCCCTCGGTCATCAGGTTGGCTGTCAGATCTCGAATATGGTTATGCCGAATGGAAGGTAAGGCTCCCTTTGGACATGACAGAGCATGGCTGACACTGTTGGAAGTTCCACAAAGACAATGTGATGGCATACGGGGTATTTGCCACCCGAATCTGATAGATAGGGCATCCCCAAATGCTTGCTTGTGGAGATGAAAGCCATGTTCCATGATGGGCAAGGTAGACAGCCAGGATGATGCTCCTTTCTCATTTGCCTGATCCATGGCAGCTTGTTGA
The DNA here is from genome assembly GCA_963170055.1 of Halisarca cf. caerulea. Classification (NCBI taxonomy): domain Eukaryota; kingdom Metazoa; phylum Porifera; class Demospongiae; order Chondrillida; family Halisarcidae; genus Halisarca; species Halisarca cf. caerulea. The sequence goes on from CAUJGJ010000434.1 coordinate 1,193,155, forward strand.
GATTTTGGTAGACAGCCAGGATGATGCTCCTTTCTCATTTGCCTGATCAATGGCAGCTTGTTGAGATTTTGAGAGCCAAGAATGTATGACAACAGCATCATCATGAGCAAGTTGACGGTTACTCCGATGGGCCACTTTTTTCTCTTCCCTCTGGTGAAACTGCATGTGATTCCAACATACCTGATGCATCTTGCTGAAGAATCAAAGACACCAGAGGTTCACAGATCTTGACGGAAGTCTGAAAATGTCTTTCTCTGCTATTTGTTGGTATTATCAAGCCCATTTCTTCCATGTCTTACTGGCAGGGCCAGTTGTTCCCATTCTAGGTCGCTGAATGCCTGTCGTCCTGTCAACGCAGTGAGAAACTTGAAGTGGATTGCATCCTCTGGAGGAGGTGGGCTGTGGGCTGGCTACACAAGACTATCCACAGCATTAGTGGTTCATAATATAATGTAGGGATTCCGTGGGAAAATGGCTGCCCACACACCAAACATACGTATTTCTTTGCTATTCTTAATAGGTATGGCCTACCTCCATGGCCTCAAGAACCCTCTCATCCACAGAGACCTGTCTAGCAAGAATGTCCTACTAACTGAGACTGGAGTAGTGAAGATAGCGGACTTTGGGCAGTCAAAGTTACTAGGCGATCTCCGGGATACCCTACGAACCATCCAGCCTGGCACGATAGCTTATATGCCACCAGAGGCATTGACAAAGAAGAAGACATACACTGCTAAAGTTGACTCTTTCTCCCTCGGTGTTCTGGTGTTGGAGATCTGCACTCAAAGCTCTCCATCAACTGGTTTTGAGGACATTAATGCCAAGGAAGAAGTGAAACGCCGTGAAGATGACCTCCGTCTCCTTGACGATGCTCATCCCCTCAAACCCCTCATTGTCTGGTGTCTGCAGTATGAAGAGCTCAGACCTACAGTTGCTCGGATACACAGTAATGTGAATAGTGTTAAAACCTCCAACGAGACCATTGTGAGTTATTTTTGTATATATATATAACAGTTCTTCATTTAGAGTTGTCTTCGTAGTGGGAGTGGGAGGAGGAGAGATAGTGTTGAAGCAAAGTACTAGGACTAACTGCACACTAGTCAGATGCTTGAAACATAACAATGAACTGGTTGTTGCTATGTCAAGGTATAATATTATGTAGGGTGATTGCACTTACTACTTTTTATTCTCTCTCTCTCTCTCTCTCTCTCTCTCTCTCTCTCTCTCTCTCTCTCTCTCTCTCTCTCTCTCTCTCTCTCTCTCTTTTTTTCCGAACATGTCACCATTATTATTAAAAGAGATACAGACATACAAGTGAGAGTAAGATACAGGTGGTGAGCATGTGGCCACAAGTTTTAGCCACTGCCAAAAAGCATTAGAAGGATAATGCTGCACAGTATAGGCTAAAAACTTGAACTACAGGTACTGGTACATGAATATACAGAATATACAGGAGAGTTGCATGAGGGTACAAAACAATAAACAGGAACCTCAAACTGAGGAAGTGGGAGTAATATATATACAGCTGGGTACAAGGGGAAGGAAACTCAGGGTTGTGAGTAAGTAATGGTCCTTGGTTTCAGTCACTGCCAAAGAATGTGTTGATTCTGCACAGTATTATGCTGAAAACCCATAGGAATCCTCTGCTCACGAAGTTGTCTTGCTCATGGGACTTGTTGAGGTGACCAAAACAGTAAACAGTTAACCTCAAATTGACGAAGTGGCAAAAGAAACCTCCAAATATACTCTAGAAGTTAGCGCTAGGTGTCAAAAGCAGCTGTAACTGATGTAGTGCAGGCAAAGTAAGCCTAGGAGCCTGCTTTTGGAGTTATTCCTTTACTGCACTTTAGTCCCAAGCCACCATTTTGTTTCTCAAATCTCTCTCTCTTTTTTTTTTTTTTTTTTTTTTTTTTTAACATCATCATCATTAAATTCCAACAAGAACACATAGAGTACAATAAATAAAATTTAATGATAATCATGAGTTTGGAAGCAACATCCAATGCCTAAGTATTAGAATAAAATACTGCACATTATAGGATGTGGTCCAAGTATGCCTAAATACACACATTATACACATGTACGTCATGCACAACTTATAAACAGCTAAAATAGGGGGCATAGAGTCAGCTGGGGACTGGTTCCTTCCAGTTCCTCTTGCACCAAATCCGGTAGGATTCCAGCAGACACTTGCGCACCACATCCTTCTCCAACGATTCCTGCACCGTACGTTTAGCAGGGAATGTAGAGTGGAAAGTGTTGAAGCTTGAGCTGTTGATGAAGCCTCTTGAGCCAACCTCAACTGTGAGGAGGGTGGCACTGTATCCCGCTTGTCTGCATAGTCTCATCAGTGGGGAGTATCTGCTGGTCTTCCTGTCCACAGCTGCATCAATACAAAGTTCGTATGGCACTGTCAGCTCAACAATTGTAAGCGAAGACTGGTCCCACACAACAATGTCGGGGCGACAGTCAGTACAAGCAATATGCTGGGGGAAACTGTACTTGTGGCCAGGCAAGTCTGCAGTGATGGTCTGTGTTGGTGGAAGCAGCTTCTTGAGATAGGTGTAGAGGCATTCCAGGATGGAGTCATGGCGATCATTGTATCTCCGATGCTTCAGCGCATAGGGGCAGGCATTCAGCACATGAAGTAGTGTTTGCCTCTGACCACACAGGTTGCAGGAGGCAGATGGGAGCTTCTTCCACAAGTGTAGGTTGTCGTTGTGGGGCAAAGTATCTGTCAGTGCATTCAGTGCAAAACTGAGGGTTTGCTCATGGAGGGTGGTGACGGTGGTAGCCCAGAGGTGGGGAGCTCTGCTGTCGTCATGTAGGGGCTTGTTCTGTCTGGCAAGACTTGTGCTGTAGGCAAGGCACGCTGAGGTATCATCATCTTCAATACGAGCTTTTGCTAGCTGCTTTAGCTTCCGTGATGACACCCCAGGGTCTTGCTTCATCTCAGCAACGGCAATCTTGTAGGGCTTGAACACCATTCTCTGTTGCTGAGTTTCCCGCTGTGTCTCCTGACTGGCAATGGCTCGTACCACTGGATCTTGCGAGCAGATGAAAGAGACAGCTTTGCTAGCCTGGAGCTTCTTGTAGAGGGTGACTAGGGATGGCATCTCCAGGCCACCTTTTTCCTTAGGGAGGTAGATACAACCAGTGTCAGCAGATCTGGCAAGGCCACACCATCTCTTTAGGAATTTGGTAGCAATGGGCTGCAGGGTGGTTTTCAGCCAGGAAACAGGAAGGAAATTCACAGAGAGGTCCCAGGTCAACCGTGGGCAAACAGCAAGTTTGTACAACAACAGCTTCTGTTGTTTGGAGAGCAGTGTCGCGTCCACCTTCTGTAGCAGTGTTGTTAACTTGGAGCAAAGGTCCTGTCTTGCTGTGGCACTGGTGCTGTGGATGCTCACGGGGGCACCTAGGAAAAAGAAGGTGTTGTCACCAATGAATGGGATGGACTCA
>CAUJGJ010000434.1:1201616-1211616 GCA_963170055.1 Halisarca cf. caerulea
ATTCGGACCACAGTAAACAGTCCTGTACAGTGAAACCTCTATACTAAGGACACCATTCGGACCACAGTAAACAGTCCTGTACAGTGAAACCTCTATAATAAGGACACCATTGGGACCACAGTACACTGTCCTGTACAGTGAAACCTCTATAATAAGGACACCACTGGGACCACAGTACACTGTCCAGCACAGTGAAACCTCCGTAATAAGGACACCACTGGGACCACAGTAAGCTGTCTTGTACAGTGAAACCTCTATAATAAGGGCACCATTGGGACCACAGTACACTGTCCTGTACAGTGAAACCTCTATAATAAGGACACCACTGGGACCACAGTACACTGTCCAGCACAGTGAAACCTCCGTAATAAGGACACCACTGGGACCACAGTAAGCTGTCTTGTACAGTGAAACCTCTATAATAAGGGCACCATTGGGACCACAGTACACTGTCCTGTACAGTGAAACCTCTATAATAAGGACACCACTGGGACCACAGTACACTGTCCAGCACAGTGAAACCTCCGTAATAAGGACACCACTGGGACCACAGTAAGCTGTCTTGTACAGTGAAACCTCTATAATAAGGGCACCATTGGGACCACAGTAAACAGTCCTGCACAGTGGAACCTCTATAATAAGGACACCACTGGGACCACAGTAAACAGTCCTGCACAGTGGAACCTTTATAATAAGGACACCACTGGGACCACAGTAAACAGTCCTGTACAGTGAAACCTCTATAATAAGGACACCACCGGGACCACAGTACACTGCCCTGTACAGTGAAATCTTCGTAATAAGGACACCACAGGGACCACAGTACACTGTCCTGTACAGTGAAACCTCTATAATAAGGACACCATTGAGACCAAAGTAACAGTCCTGTACAGTGGAACCTCTATAATAAGGACACCATTGGGACAACAGTAAACAGTCCTGTACAGTGAAACCTCTATAATAAGGACACCACAGGGACCACAGTACACTGCCCTGTATATGGAGGTGTCCTCATTTCGGAGGTTCCAAATGTACACATGTCAATGTGAGGGATGTCAAATGGGACAGAACAGTGGTGTCCTGTTTAAGGGGGTTTCTGCATTTCGGAGGTGTCCATTAATGGAGGTTTTACTGTATTATTGATGAAGGAATGTACATACGTAGTTTCTCATAACCATTGTATATAAAAGACAGTATACATATTTTATTTCAGATTATATGGAATATTTTGAATGGGGATTGTGCTATTGAGATTGTTTCACTGTACATATGTACGCATACTTTCACATTGACCATGATCAGATGAATGTGTACAGTGTATGACCGACATACGTACATGTACATATGCAGTGCTCAATAAGAACCCCTCTAGTCAAGGTCTCTGTAGGTCAGCCACGTTGTCTAAAATACCTTTCTGTTTAGCTCAGAGAATCACCTTTGTTATATACCTACGTATGTCTAATGGAGTGAATATCGGGGCCTATCTCGAGTGCGGCCCTTTATACTCTTGATCCATAGAGTTGTGTCCTTATATGTACTGTATATCCTGTGTGTACGTGTACTGTCATCTTGTGTGTGTATCATATACTCTTGAGCCAAAAGAGTATTAATAGAAGGAATGCTCCACTATAGTGTCATCATACGTACGTATGTGTATCATATACGTATGTATACTGTCATCTTGTGTGTATATCATATATGCATGCATGTACCTAAGTACGTATATCATCATGTATTGCTCAACTACAGAAAGAGAAAGAGGATCTTCTTGAGCAGTTGAAGGGGAGTGTGTCCAAGGAGGATTTGATGGTGATGAGACAGGAGCTGACTGAAAAAAGAAAGCAGGAGGTCGAGAAATTACAGGTTTGTGTGTGTATGTGTGTGTGTGTGTGTGTGTGTGTGTGTGTGTGTGTGTGTGTGTTTGTGTGTGTGTGTGAGTGTGTACATATGCGTACGTACCTGTGTTTGTGTGCATGTGTGAGTGTGGGACCTGTGTTATTTGTTTGAGTTACGTATTAGTCTGTCTTATGGTCCTGTTACAGTTACAGCTGAATGAAGGAAAGGAAGAACTTGAGGACGTGATAAGACAGCGAAACGAGAAACAGAAGGAAAATGATGCTTTGAAGGTACTTACATATGTGCATATACGTATATGTACGTACGTATGTATGTTACTTGTTTCCTGCTTGAAATTCACCCCAGAGAGGTCATGGTAGCAATGTTGCTGTATGTGATGCTGAAGTGTGTGTGGGACAGTTTACTGCATGGTTGCCTAGAACAAACATACGTACAATGCCATACCATACGTATATGCTTCAATTTCTCTGTGTGAAACTATCGCTGATCTTGACTTAAGTTGATTTTTGTGTTTTTATATTTGTGGACAGCCATGTTCTGCCATTGCACAAGAGCCTGATCTAAATTTTTGCAGGTGTATAGTTTCACAGATGGCTGAAAATCCGAAAAAAAAATGCAAAAGTTTAGTCTCATGAAAATTAAAGCGTATACAGTATGTACTGAATCCTACAACATGGTGTGTACACCTAGGTCTGGGCAATGTTATTCCGATTAAATGCGTAAAATTCTGATAGTGACTGACTTTCTCCTGCACCGTGATATCGTGTGATACCTTACGTGGTATTCTCTCTAAGGTTAGATCAGTATTGGAAGGGGTGAACAAAGTATGGTTTTCTAGAAATGCAAAATTCCGTTTTAAGAGATGTCTACAAGTATTGGTTTACCTGTGGCTTGTGACAGACGGTATACACAGGTATTGTTGTTTGAGTGATTAGAAATCCTGTGACGAGGATGAATCTTGCATGGTGTTTATCTACAAATACACACTCACTCTACACCACGTGGTCATAGTAGTACCAAGCCCTTGACAATAGTTCAATATTATTAGTGAATATCAATGTCAATCCAAAACCGACAATACAATAATTACAATTTTGAATAGTCAATATATCGAATATACTCGATATATCGACTTTCACCAGTTCAACTTCACCAGTTCAACTACACCAGTTCAACTGCACCAGTTCAACTGCACCAGTTCAACTGCACCAGTTCAACTGAACCAGTTCAACTGCACCAGTTCAACTGCACCAGTTTGCATGTATAAGATGAGGTGTGAGTAGGTTTGTTTGTACTGACCAAAGGGAGAAAAGCAGGTGCTGGTGGAAAATGCTCAGTCAAAGTCAATTGATTTCAAAAGAAAGCTACAGGAGGAGATGGAGAAGAAGGAGAAAGCAGTCATTTCACTACAAGTGTGTACATACATATGTGCATATGCAGGTTAGGGTAGAATTGCTCTACAGCATACTGGTTCCCTCTTCACTTTATATGAAGCTGTCATATGTGTCTTTGGTAGAACAGATCGAGTGTGATGTGTAAGTAAGTATATACGCACTTATAGTGTAGCATTATGTGTGTTTGTGTCATATGAACTGATTGGGGTTTAAGTTAACCCTTCTGTCCTTGCCCCACATTACAGAAACAGCTGAAAGACTCGAAAATGGAGAACATAGCTCAAGTGTGCACGTTGGAAGAAAAACTCTTTGCTCTACATAAAGAGAAAGAAGAATCTGAAGCTAACGGCAAGGACCGTAGTGAAGAAATGGCTAAAATGCGTAGCCAAAGCGAAGATCTGTGGAAGCAAATTGAATCTCTGCAGGTTTGTTTGTTGTTGTCATTGCATGTGTTTTGTGTATGCACCTCTATACATTGTCATTGCGTACTTCACACGCATAACCACATGCAATACCCATGGGCAGTGCAACATACGTACATACATACAGTCACCCGTCCACCTGGTTTGTCAATTGCCTTTCATGAGGAACAGATGTGATCACATAAACAACAATGCACTACGTACATATATTTATATCGGTATAAGTTGTGTGAGGTGAAATACGATTGAATTCCATGTGTACGTAAGAGTGTGTAGTGAATTCTCGTCCACCACCGCTATATATCTGCCAAACCCTTTAATCCACCATCAATTTTGTGCACGAGTTGATTGAAAAGAGATCATATTGATTAGGATAACCCACAAACTCACTAATTTGTCGAAACAAATTGTGTCAGATTAACAAGAATTCACTGTACAGTATAGTGTGCTAGACATGCTTTGGGTTAAACATATTATGTACATGTATGCGTACGTACATTGACTGGACAGACGTAGAGCTACGTACATGTATAGACGAAGTTTTGATAAGCAGTGTGCAAATTCCTGCACTGCATATGTACATATACATATACGACGTATACGTATATGTACGTACAATCGTAAGTCCTATTTATGTGTGTGTGTGTGTTGTGTGTCTTCTACTCCACCTTACTGCAGGCAGAGAAGAGGACATTAGAAAGTGAAAAACAGAGTTTTCTTGACTCTCTATCAAGAGAAAGAGAATCTGAGAAGAGACAAGCTGAACAGCTGCAGACCTTGAAAGGGAAACTGAGAGAAAAAGAAACTGCTGAGGCTGAAGGGAAACGAGTTCTTATTAAGAAGGAGAGAGAAATTCAATCTTTGCAAGTATGTATGTTGTGTGTGTGTGTGTGTGTGTGTGTGTGTGTGTGTGTGTATGTGTGTGTGTGTGTGTGTGTGTGTGTGTGTGTGTGTGTGTGTGTGTATGTATTTATGTATGTACGTATGTGTGTGTGTTTGTATGTGCAGTCTTCTGCTCTTCATTACAATCTTTGTCTCCCACAAGATACGTATTAGCACATGATTGCTTTTCACCCTACTGTAGAGAGAGAAAGGTACTTCGATGTCTAAAGAACGGAAATTGAGTGCTTCAAATGTGTTACAAGGTGAATCTGAGGGGAGAAGTGCTGATGAGCTGATGGCTGAGAAGCAGGAGCGGATTAACTCACTTGAGGTGACTGTGTCTGCACACATACATGAAGTGAAACACTCTTGATAGCATAGCACCTAAAGGACTACTGTGAAACCTCTATACTAAGGATACCATTCGGACCACAGTAAACAGTCCTGTACAGTGAAACCTCTATACTAAGGACACCATTCGGACCACAGTAAACAGTCCTGTACAGTGAAACCTCTATAATAAGGACACCATTGGGACCACAGTACACTGTCCTGTACAGTGAAACCTCTATAATAAGGACACCACTGGGACCACAGTACACTGTCCAGCACAGTGAAACCTCCGTAATAAGGACACCACTGGGACCACAGTAAGCTGTCTTGTACAGTGAAACCTCTATAATAAGGGCACCATTGGGACCACAGTACACTGTCCTGTACAGTGAAACCTCTATAATAAGGACACCACTGGGACCACAGTACACTGTCCAGCACAGTGAAACCTCCGTAATAAGGACACCACTGGGACCACAGTAAGCTGTCTTGTACAGTGAAACCTCTATAATAAGGGCACCATTGGGACCACAGTACACTGTCCTGTACAGTGAAACCTCTATAATAAGGACACCACTGGGACCACAGTACACTGTCCAGCACAGTGAAACCTCCGTAATAAGGACACCACTGGGACCACAGTAAGCTGTCTTGTACAGTGAAACCTCTATAATAAGGGCACCATTGGGACCACAGTAAACAGTCCTGCACAGTGGAACCTCTATAATAAGGACACCACTGGGACCACAGTAAACAGTCCTGCACAGTGGAACCTTTATAATAAGGACACCACTGGGACCACAGTAAACAGTCCTGTACAGTGAAACCTCTATAATAAGGACACCACCGGGACCACAGTACACTGCCCTGTACAGTGAAATCTTCGTAATAAGGACACCACAGGGACCACAGTACACTGTCCTGTACAGTGAAACCTCTATAATAAGGACACCATTGAGACCAAAGTAACAGTCCTGTACAGTGGAACCTCTATAATAAGGACACCATTGGGACAACAGTAAACAGTCCTGTACAGTGAAACCTCTATAATAAGGACACCACAGGGACCACAGTACACTGCCCTGTATATGGAGGTGTCCTCATTTCGGAGGTTCCAAATGTACACATGTCAATGTGAGGGATGTCAAATGGGACAGAACAGTGGTGTCCTGTTTAAGGGGGTTTCTGCATTTCGGAGGTGTCCATTAATGGAGGTTTTACTGTATTATTGATGAAGGAATGTACATACGTAGTTTCTCATAACCATTGTATATAAAAGACAGTATACATATTTTATTTCAGATTATATGGAATATTTTGAATGGGGATTGTGCTATTGAGATTGTTTCACTGTACATATGTACGCATACTTTCACATTGACCATGATCAGATGAATGTGTACAGTGTATGACCGACATACGTACATGTACATATGCAGTGCTCAATAAGAACCCCTCTAGTCAAGGTCTCTGTAGGTCAGCCACGTTGTCTAAAATACCTTTCTGTTTAGCTCAGAGAATCACCTTTGTTATATACCTACGTATGTCTAATGGAGTGAATATCGGGGCCTATCTCGAGTGCGGCCCTTTATACTCTTGATCCATAGAGTTGTGTCCTTATATGTACTGTATATCCTGTGTGTACGTGTACTGTCATCTTGTGTGTGTATCATATACTCTTGAGCCAAAAGAGTATTAATAGAAGGAATGCTCCACTATAGTGTCATCATACGTACGTATGTGTATCATATACGTATGTATACTGTCATCTTGTGTGTATATCATATATGCATGCATGTACCTAAGTACGTATATCATCATGTATTGCTCAACTACAGAAAGAGAAAGAGGATCTTCTTGAGCAGTTGAAGGGGAGTGTGTCCAAGGAGGATTTGATGGTGATGAGACAGGAGCTGACTGAAAAAAGAAAGCAGGAGGTCGAGAAATTACAGGTTTGTGTGTGTATGTGTGTGTGTGTGTGTGTGTGTGTGTGTGTGTGTGTGTGTGTGTTTGTGTGTGTGTGTGAGTGTGTACATATGCGTACGTACCTGTGTTTGTGTGCATGTGTGAGTGTGGGACCTGTGTTATTTGTTTGAGTTACGTATTAGTCTGTCTTATGGTCCTGTTACAGTTACAGCTGAATGAAGGAAAGGAAGAACTTGAGGACGTGATAAGACAGCGAAACGAGAAACAGAAGGAAAATGATGCTTTGAAGGTACTTACATATGTGCATATACGTATATGTACGTACGTATGTATGTTACTTGTTTCCTGCTTGAAATTCACCCCAGAGAGGTCATGGTAGCAATGTTGCTGTATGTGATGCTGAAGTGTGTGTGGGACAGTTTACTGCATGGTTGCCTAGAACAAACATACGTACAATGCCATACCATACGTATATGCTTCAATTTCTCTGTGTGAAACTATCGCTGATCTTGACTTAAGTTGATTTTTGTGTTTTTATATTTGTGGACAGCCATGTTCTGCCATTGCACAAGAGCCTGATCTAAATTTTTGCAGGTGTATAGTTTCACAGATGGCTGAAAATCCGAAAAAAAAATGCAAAAGTTTAGTCTCATGAAAATTAAAGCGTATACAGTATGTACTGAATCCTACAACATGGTGTGTACACCTAGGTCTGGGCAATGTTATTCCGATTAAATGCGTAAAATTCTGATAGTGACTGACTTTCTCCTGCACCGTGATATCGTGTGATACCTTACGTGGTATTCTCTCTAAGGTTAGATCAGTATTGGAAGGGGTGAACAAAGTATGGTTTTCTAGAAATGCAAAATTCCGTTTTAAGAGATGTCTACAAGTATTGGTTTACCTGTGGCTTGTGACAGACGGTATACACAGGTATTGTTGTTTGAGTGATTAGAAATCCTGTGACGAGGATGAATCTTGCATGGTGTTTATCTACAAATACACACTCACTCTACACCACGTGGTCATAGTAGTACCAAGCCCTTGACAATAGTTCAATATTATTAGTGAATATCAATGTCAATCCAAAACCGACAATACAATAATTACAATTTTGAATAGTCAATATATCGAATATACTCGATATATCGACTTTCACCAGTTCAACTTCACCAGTTCAACTACACCAGTTCAACTGCACCAGTTCAACTGCACCAGTTCAACTGCACCAGTTCAACTGAACCAGTTCAACTGCACCAGTTCAACTGCACCAGTTTGCATGTATAAGATGAGGTGTGAGTAGGTTTGTTTGTACTGACCAAAGGGAGAAAAGCAGGTGCTGGTGGAAAATGCTCAGTCAAAGTCAATTGATTTCAAAAGAAAGCTACAGGAGGAGATGGAGAAGAAGGAGAAAGCAGTCATTTCACTACAAGTGTGTACATACATATGTGCATATGCAGGTTAGGGTAGAATTGCTCTACAGCATACTGGTTCCCTCTTCACTTTATATGAAGCTGTCATATGTGTCTTTGGTAGAACAGATCGAGTGTGATGTGTAAGTAAGTATATACGCACTTATAGTGTAGCATTATGTGTGTTTGTGTCATATGAACTGATTGGGGTTTAAGTTAACCCTTCTGTCCTTGCCCCACATTACAGAAACAGCTGAAAGACTCGAAAATGGAGAACATAGCTCAAGTGTGCACGTTGGAAGAAAAACTCTTTGCTCTACATAAAGAGAAAGAAGAATCTGAAGCTAACGGCAAGGACCGTAGTGAAGAAATGGCTAAAATGCGTAGCCAAAGCGAAGATCTGTGGAAGCAAATTGAATCTCTGCAGGTTTGTTTGTTGTTGTCATTGCATGTGTTTTGTGTATGCACCTCTATACATTGTCATTGCGTACTTCACACGCATAACCACATGCAATACCCATGGGCAGTGCAACATACGTACATACATACAGTCACCCGTCCACCTGGTTTGTCAATTGCCTTTCATGAGGAACAGATGTGATCACATAAACAACAATGCACTACGTACATATATTTATATCGGTATAAGTTGTGTGAGGTGAAATACGATTGAATTCCATGTGTACGTAAGAGTGTGTAGTGAATTCTCGTCCACCACCGCTATATATCTGCCAAACCCTTTAATCCACCATCAATTTTGTGCACGAGTTGATTGAAAAGAGATCATATTGATTAGGATAACCCACAAACTCACTAATTTGTCGAAACAAATTGTGTCAGATTAACAAGAATTCACTGTACAGTATAGTGTGCTAGACATGCTTTGGGTTAAACATATTATGTACATGTATGCGTACGTACATTGACTGGACAGACGTAGAGCTACGTACATGTATAGACGAAGTTTTGATAAGCAGTGTGCAAATTCCTGCACTGCATATGTACATATACATATACGACGTATACGTATATGTACGTACAATCGTAAGTCCTATTTATGTGTGTGTGTGTGTTGTGTGTCTTCTACTCCACCTTACTGCAGGCAGAGAAGAGGACATTAGAAAGTGAAAAACAGAGTTTTCTTGACTCTCTATCAAGAGAAAGAGAATCTGAGAAGAGACAAGCTGAACAGCTGCAGACCTTGAAAGGGAAACTGAGAGAAAAAGAAACTGCTGAGGCTGAAGGGAAACGAGTTCTTATTAAGAAGGAGAGAGAAATTCAATCTTTGCAAGTATGTATGTTGTGTGTGTGTGTGTGTGTGTGTGTGTGTGTGTGTGTGTGTGTGTATGTGTGTGTATGTGTGTGTATGTGTGTATGTGCATGTGAAAGGTGTGTTTGTTGTTGTCATTGCATGTGGTTTGTGTATCTTCACATTGTTATCCTGTACTGCAAGCACATAACCACATAAGGTGATGTGAGATTTAGTACATGCAGTATGTACTACTATGTATGTGTCACGGTGCAGGGGCGAAAATTGGGTGGATCAAAGAGTACCGCGGGCTTACATCCATGATGTAGCCCTGCTATTCTGATGTAGCCCAGGTCAAGGGTCTTGTCAATCTCCTGCCAGCCAAAACCCTTTCATACCACATTGATTAGTAGTTGTCAATTGTCACATTTTGCTGCGTTTTGCTTCACCATGACACATAATAGTTGTATCCCACAGCCTTCAGTCAATCAATTAGCACTTTATGGCTGCTGCAGCACACCAAGG
>CAUJGJ010000434.1:1219116-1276616 GCA_963170055.1 Halisarca cf. caerulea
ATATAAGATATATTATGATCTGCCTGCAGCTGACTTATAATTATAACACATTTTACGAGGTCAGGAAGAGATGTGGCATGGTTGGATATGTATAGGTAAAGTGGGGTAATTTGGAACAGCGGGCCAATTTGGAACAGCTAGTCAGGCCAAAAGCATGTGTCAACCACAAGCTACATCCATCTGTATTGTCTCCATGAAGGGGGAGTTTAGCAGTAGCAAGGATGGTTAACTTACTGAACCACAACAAAAGTTACAGGCCCTGTTCCAAATTACCAGTGTGTTCAAAATTACCCTCCTTTTAAATGAGGGCCCCCTATAGCTGTAATTTAAGCCCATAGTATAATATATAATATGCATGGCTAATTAAAACCGCTGGTACAGTTACGTGTAGCATATAAGTATACGTAGCACTGCAGTTTAAATGATTAAAGGCTTGCTCATGATCATGATCAGTTGCCCAGCAAAGTGCATTAATCTATATGCATGGTGTTATTAAATATATTATGTCAAAAATTAATACTAACACACGACGGGTGAGACTCTCAGTTGGGCCGGAGAGGAGGGTACGAATTGATAGTCTTGCGTCGCCAGCGCTACCCCCCCCTAACATACTACATTGGCAAATGTGCAATGTAGGGCCCTGGCAAAGCAGAAAAAAGACAACTTGGTAACTGATTAATGCAGTCTTCGGATCAGTGGTCAAAGTATCTGTGATCTATGGTCGGACCCATTATTTGTAAAAATGGCTGACCACAAGGCTTTCGACCCTGTACCGTCTTCTCTTGTGATTGGAGAAGAAGTGAGTCGCGGTTCGTACGGTGTCGTCTTCTTCGCGACGCTTAACAAGAATCCTGTAGCTGTGAAGGAATTTCACCAGATTTTAATGAAGAACACCCCGAAAAATGTTCATTTCCAGAACTTCAGGAAAGAGTGCGAACAACTGAAAGAGCTGGCTCATGCCAACGTCGTCAAGTTCATTGGCGCATACCAGGGCGCGAAAGGACCTCTGCTAGTAATGGAACTGATGCACGAAACGCTGGAGGTCTATTTGGAACGCGAGAAAGGCAACCTTTCCCGTGAAAGAGTGTTGGAGATATGCTTCTCAGTGTGTGAAGGTTGGCTGTTTCCATTCTTCCATTTTTTATTGAATAAACTTTGGTACTTCAAAGTTTATGTTTTTGGTGTATAGAATCTGACCGGACAGTCCTAGTACATGTACATGGTAACATAGACACTCTATACTACGCAGTATCATAGTAGAGCCGGTGCCTATGATTGCCACAATGTACTGTGTAGGCTGCCACTCAGTGTCATGCATAATAGGCTTCAGACATGCAGCCACCTTTCTGCTTTCTCTTCACTTTCATTTGAGGAAGTGAATTGAGAGAACAGTAAAGGGGCCAGACCACACCCCTCCCCCACCTTCATGATTGCAAGGGTCTGGATGCATGTGGTCTGGCTACACAAGACTATTCACGGTATTAGTGGTTTGTTAGTCCAGCCAGCTGTGACCCACGTTTGTACATGGGTCACAGCTGGCTGGACTATTGGTTAGTATGTAGGATGACATGGAAAATGTCCGCTCATATACCTCAAGGGCTCCATTTTTAGCAGAAACTAAATTTAGCGTTTTGCAATTGCCAAGATTTAGCGGGTACTAAATTTAGCATTTGCAAGATAGTTTTGAAAATAATTGTACTGTTTTTTAGCAAATTATTTGCCATATTATTTGTTATAATTATTAATGAATCAGATATGCAATTTTGGTGCTTGATAACATCCTTTCAGTTCAATGCAGCTAGCAACTGATTTACTTTCACAAATCTAATGAGTATAACCACTTGCATATGATAATCAATTGAAATGACTTCCTGCACCCACAAACAGCAGTATTGAATTGCCGCTATTCTTGAGTAGCCATGATCATTCTTCCCGTTATAAATGGCTGCCACGATCAAATGTAGTTTTGTTCTGAGAGTCCTTGACAGATAAAGAAAGCTTAAGTCTTACCAGGTAATTACAATTATAAGTAATGTGGAAAATGAACATCTATGAAAAAAATTAAACATTCTGTGGGGTATCTGTAACTTTTAAAAGTTTTTATTAGTATTATCCTTTCTTGCCTTGTAGATCATTTTACTGGGAATATTTAAGGTATATTCTACCTTTACGACTAAAATAATTATAATGAGTGATTTGTTGCATGAATTAACATTAACGTGTCTAATTTTTGGCGAGTATACTACTTATAACGGATACTTATTTTAGCGATTGGGTCACTAAATTCGCTAGATTGCTTTTAGCAGTGGGTCACTAAATTCGCTAGATTAAAGACCCACTAAAAATAGTGCCCTTAAGGTACTTTAGTACCAAACATTTCCTCTATAATTTTATGTAGGTATGGCCTACCTCCATGGTCTCAAGAACCCCCTCATCCACAGAGACCTGTCTAGCAAGAATGTCCTACTAACTGAGACTGGAATTGTGAAGATAGCTGACTTTGGGCAGTCAAAGTTGCTAGGTGATATCCAGGGTACCTTGCGAACCACTCAGCCTGGCACAATAGCCTATATGCCACCAGAGGCATTGGCGAAGAAGAAGACATACACCGCTAAAGTCGACTCCTTCTCCCTTGGTGTTCTGTTGTTGGAGATTTGCAACCAAAGCCCTCCATCATCTTCTTTTGGTGGTATTGGTACCATAGAAGAAGTGAAACGTCGTGAAGATGACCTCCGTCTCCTTGACGATGCTCATCCCCTCAAACCCCTCATTGTCTGGTGTCTGCAGTATGAAGAGCTCAGACCTACAGTTGCTGGGGTACACAATCATGTGAACATTTGTAAAGCCTCCAACAAGACAATTGTGAGTTGATGTTGTAGATATAGCAGTTCTCCATTTAGAGATGTCTGTATGTAGTGGGGATGGGGGGGGGAAGAGATAGAGTATTGATGCAAGTTTGGTAAAATGGTCACAAACTGTACAGGTGCTTGAAACATAACCATGTACTGCTGTTGTTATGGTATATTAGTCTGGGTATACACAATGTTTGTATATAGGGTGATTGTTCTTACTATATTTCTTATATTGTATGTGTGTGTGTGTGTGTGTGTGTGTGTGTGTGTGTGTGTGTGTGTGCGTGTGTGTGTGTGTATACGTGTGTATGTGTGTATGTGTGTGTGTGTGTGTGTGTGTACGTGTGTGTACGTGTGTGCGTGTATACATGTGTGTCTGTGTGTGTGTGTGTGTGTGTGTGTGTGTGTGTGTGTGTGTGTGTGTGTGTGTGTGTCTGTGTGTATGAGTGTCTACTGGTCTGGAAAAAAAAAATATAAGTACGTATATACGTATGTGTGTTGAGCTAAATAGTCATAGAGCTAGATAGAGTTTAGATGGGGTTGCATGGTTCAGAGTGAAAATTCCTACATCATAGAAGCACGCTACGCTTGTTTTATGTCAACTTTATTAATTCTTGTACAGTAACCGTACATATGTACAAACTTGTATGATGCATGTACTGTATGTTATCTGCTAGGATTGCCGTAGAAGCTGCACGAACTGCATGCATACATATGTACTTACGTACATACGTACATACATAAGCACATACATGCGTACATACATATGTACATACATGATCCATGTGTATATACTGTACATACATGCGTACATACTTATCCAAAGAGTTTAATTCCCATGTAAATGTGTATAAGAAAATTAATATGAGTGACATTGACTCAGGATAGCATTGCCTTATATGTACGTACATACAGTACCTAATAGTGGAAATTTTATTATACATTATTCTTATTATATTGTATATATATATATAACATATACAAAATATTATACATACGTACATACATACATATGATACTTGGATAGCATGCGTCTGTCTTCAGTTTATGTCTGCCAACTTAATTTGCCTATTCAATCATACGTATATGACATGGAGTTTTTATGTATATTGTTTTCTTTAGGATTCGCTAGATTCCTGTTTCAATACGCAGTTGTCGACCCATCTTTCAGTGACATCCACATGCAAACTTTGCGCCTGTAAATGTTGTATGTTATAGTGTTGTATTATCTCTATGTGTATGCTGCAGGCAACTGTAGGAAAGGATACTAGTAAGACGGTTGCTTCGTCACAACCTAAAGGGCCTTCTCTGCAGCCATCAGTGACCACAAAGAATGCAAATCTTAGAGACAAAGTGGCTAGTTTGGAGACAGAACTCCAAGAATCGAATGATAAAGTAAGAAATCTTGAAGCAAATTTGGAAAGACTTGCAACAGAGAAAGAAGATGCCTTGAAAGCGACTAATTTAGAGTCAGAACTCCAAAAGTCAAATGATAAAGTGAAAGATCTTGAAGCAAATTTGGAAAGACTTGCAAGGGAGAAAGAAGATGCCTTGAAAAAGGAGAGGGAGTCAACAAAGATAGACAAAGCAGCATTGCAGAACCTTGTCAAAACTTTGCAACAGGATAAAGATGAACTAGAAGGAAAATTCGATGCAGCAAAGAAAGAAGCTGAGAAGGGAGAGGAAGACAAGGAAGAACTCAAGACTGAACTTGAGAGAATGGAGAATAAACTTGAAAAGCTTCAAAGGGACAAAGACCAGGAAATTAAGAATTTTGAGGAGATCCAACAAACATTAGAACAGACTGAAGTGAAGATGGGAGAACTGAATGACAAGAATGAGAAAGTGAACAAGGACAGAAGGTACACTTCACACATGCACACTATTTTAACACAACTGAAATTGACCAAATTTTAATCCACAGATAAATTGTGACCTCCCTCCTTTTCCTATCCGAGTCCTTGTGTATGTGAGATGTGCTATAGCTCGTGTAGCTAATGTACGTACAGTACGTACTGTAGTACACAATAGTGGAACCTCAGTAGTCCACCTCCTCCTTTTCTGGCATTCTTTGTGTCCTCACTACAGAGGTGTCCTCACTACAGAGGTGTCCTCACTACAGAGGTGTCCTCACTACAGAGGTGTCCTCACTACAGAGGTGTCCTCGCTACAGAAGCATCCTCGCTACAGATGTGTCCTCACTACAGAGGTGTCCTCACTACAGAGGTGTCCTCACTACAGAGGTGTCCTCGCTACAGAAGCATCCTCGCTACAGAGGTGTCCTCACTACAGAGGTGTCCTAGACGTGTCCTCACTACAGAGGTGTCCTCTCTACGGAGGTGTCCTCGCTACAGAAGTATCCTCGCTACAGAGGTACCCTCACTACAGAGGTGTCCTCGCTACAGAGGTGTCCTCACTACAGAGGTGTCCTCACTACAGAGGTGTCCTCACTACAGAGGTGTCCTCGCTACAGAAGCATCCTCGCTACAGATGTGTCCTCACTACAGAGGTGTCCTCACTACAGAGGTGTCCTCACTACAGAGGTGTCCTCGCTACAGAAGCATCCTCGCTACAGAGGTGTCCTCACTACAGAGGTGTCCTAGACGTGTCCTCACTACAGAGGTGTCCTCTCTACGGAGGTGTCCTCGCTACAGAAGTATCCTCGCTACAGAGGTACCCTCACTACAGAGGTGTCCTCGCTACAGAGGTGTCCTCACTACAGAGGTGTCCTAGAGGTGTCCTCACTACAGAGGTGTCCTCGCTATGGAGGTGTCCTCGCTACAGAAGTATCCTCGCTACAGAGGTGCCCTCACTACAGAAGTGTCCTCGATACAGAGGTGTCCTCACTACAGAGGTGTCCTCACTACAGAGGTGTCCTAGAGGTGTCCTCGCTACAAAGGTGTCCTCGCTACAGAGGTGTCCTTGTTACAGAGGTGTCCTCACTACAGAGGTGTCCTAGAGGTGTCCTCGCTACAGAGGTGTCCTCACTACAGAGGTGTCCTTGTTACAGAGGTGTCCTCACTACAGAGGTGTCCTCACTACAGAGGTGTCCTAGAGGTGTCCTCGCTACAGAGGTGTCCTTGTTACAGAGGTGTCCTCACTACAGAGGTGTCCTCACTACAGAGGTGTCCTCACTACAGAGGTGTCCTCACTACAGAGGTGTCCTTGCTACAGAGGTGTCCTCGCCCCAGAGGTCTGCTCACTACAGAGGGGTCCTCACTACAGAGGTGTCCTCACTACAGAGGTGTCCTCGCTACAGAGGTGTCCTCACTGGAGAGGTGTCCTCACTACAGAGGTGTCCTCACTACAGAGGTGTCCTCACTACTGAGGGGTATTCATTCACAAGTTATCCTGTTTGTTTTTTGTCTATTTGTGTTTGCCTATATACTAACAGAGAAATTGTTGCTGAAAGGAACAAATTGGAGGAAGAGAAAGAAAGACTAGAAGTATTGCTAGAAAGGGAGAAAGCTGAGAGCAAGAAAAGTGAAATGCTGGTGAAAGAAGTAAAAGATGTCAGGGAACAGCTAGAAAAGGAAAAAATTGAGAAGATGAAACATATGGAAGAACTGGAAAACGCTAAGAAAGAACAAGCAGCATTGCAGAACCTTGTCAAAACTTTGCAACAGGATAAAGATGAACTAGAAGGAAAATTCGATGCAGCAAAGAAAGAAGCTGAGAAGGGAGAGGAAGACAAGAAAGAACTCAAGACTGAACTTGAGAGAATGGAGAATAAACTTGAAAAGCTTAGAAGGGACAAAGACCAAGAAAAGAAGATTTTTGAGGAGCTCCTACAAACATTGGAACAGACCAAAGTGAAGATGGGAGTACTGAACGACCGGTGCGAGAACGTGTACAAAGACAGAAGGTATACACTGCACACGTGCACACTATTTTAACACAGCTGAAATTGGCCAAATTTTAAAAATTACTCCACAGATAAATTGTGACCTCCCTCCTTTTGTTTTACTCCTATCCGAGTCCTTGTGTATGTAAGATGTGTAGCTCATTAAAGTACATATGTACTACAGTACATACTACAGTACATGACAGTAAAACCTCAGCAGTCCACCACCTCCTATTCTGGCATTCTTTGTGTCCTCACTACAGAGGTGTCCTCGCTACAGAGGTGTCCTCACTACAGAGGTGTCCTCACTGCAGAGGTGTCCTCACTACAGAGGTGTCCTCACTACAGAGGTGTCCTCACTACAGAGGTGTCCTCACTACAGAGGTGTCCTTGCTACAGAGGTGTCCTCACTACAGAGGTGTCCTAACTACAGAGGTGTCCTAACTACAGAGGTGTCCTAACTACAGAGGTGTCCTCACTACAGAGGTGTCCTCACTACAGAGGTGTCCTCTCTACAGAGGTGTCCTCGCTACAGAGGTGTCCTCACTACACAGGTGCATGTATTCATTCATAAGTAATCCTGTTTGTTTATTGTCTGTTTGTGATTGCCTACTAACAGAGAAATTGCTGCTGAAAGGAACAAATTGGAGGGAGAGAAAGAAAGACTAGAAGTCTTGCTAAAAAGGGAGAAAGTTGAGAGCAAGAAAAGTGAAATGCTGGTGAAAGAAGTAAAAGATGTTAGGGAACAGCTAGAAAAGGAGAAAATTGAGAAGATGAAACATATGGAAGAACTGGAAAACGCTAAGAAAGAACTGGAAAAGTTTTATAAGGTCAGCCATTATTGTCTGTGTGGTATAAATGCATACATGTGAAGATGAGGTATTGCAATACTGTGAATGGTCCCTGCCCTGAGTTGACCCCCATAAGCCAACCCTATCACTACAATATCAAAGGTTTGAGATTGTATTTTGATAATCGGCCACGTTAAGCTACATACTTTTAGGGGGAGTGTTTACAGCTATCCGATAATTCTACAAGGAGGGGGAGAGTTTTCATGTTATAGGACTTGATGAAAATGTAGTCCTTTTGTTGCCATTTTCCATGCAGGAACGAGAGCAACAGCAAGCAGTGTACTTGCTACAAAAGCACTCCAGTGAGGTTGACGAAGATGCATTCCACAGTTTTGAGTCGAACTCACCCAAGTCAAGTCCAAAAATTCCTAGATTTGATGCAATTGAGGAATACAAGAGAATGCACCAGCAGGCAGTGAAGGAATCAATTGAAGCATTGAAGAACAGAGATCATGGCAATCTAGAAGATTATGTCCTACACAGCTGGGAGAACATTCCAAAGGAGGCCAGCTTTGACCACAAACAGTACAAAACTGCTGGCACAGAGGAAAAACCTGAGGAGGTCATTGCCCAGTTGAAGGAGCAACTGAGCAAACAAAGCAACGAGGCACGAAAACAGCAGGAGGAGATTGCTCAGTTGACGGAACAACTTAGCAAACCGAGCGACGAGGTACGAAGACACCAGAGGGAGATTGCTAGGTTGAAGGACAAGCTGGAAAGGGAAGGAAAAGAAAAGGAAGCTTTCAAACACAAAATTCTGAAAGAAGCAGAAAGTGATAAGGCAACTGTTTATGCTGAGAATGGGTTCCTAAAAAGACGATTTCTTGAGTTGGAAAGAACTATCAGTGAGAAAGGTCTACTTATCGATCAGCTTCAAACTCAGCAGTCAAAGTCAAGTGATCTACTTCAACCGACAGCCCCTGATGCACAGCCGCACTCACTGGGGGAGATGAGCACAAGAGGGAAAGTCCCCACGGTTAAGAGGCAGCAATCATATGAAGCATCAGTCTCCGTACAAGTATCACCACCTGAGCTGACAGAGAGTGCCCTCCACTCATCATTGGAGAGACAGTCTGGGCAGCAGCACCCACAGACGCAGATTGAAGAACAAGCTGCTCCTGTGAAACAAGATTTCACTGTTGCTACCATTGTGGACCTTCGCAAGCAGCTTAAGGCATCCCGGAAGGAAGTGGAGAGATTACAACAGGAGAAAGATATGCTGAGGAGAGATTTAGGGGATGCCACAAGAACTATTGACAATTTACAGGTTTGTGTATATGTTTATGTGTTACCAAACAGGCACGTGCGTATGTACATACATGCTCATGTACATACATGCTCATGTACATACATATGTACGTACTGTATGTACTTACATATCTTTCTTATCTCTGTGAGTTATTATTTACGTACAAACGTTCTGTATTTATGTACTGCATGTTTGTGAGAAGGTTAGTACATACATACGTATGTATATAGGGTATAGGGTATAGGGTATAGGGTATTCTTATTTAACCTGGGGAACCTTTAGCCAGAGGCTACTGTAAGTGGCACCCAGAAAAGAAAAGGGACAAAAGGCAAAAACAAAAATAACAAAGGGGGTGACTGTACAAAGATTCAACAAAAGAGTTCGAGGTTTGCATTATGATGAAATGATAATAGAATGAATAGATGGGCAAAAAATTATAAGTTTAGTCATTAGTGAATGGAATAAATTCAATCTGTAATGAGATATCATAAGATTATTGGTGCATGAGTATGAAAATAGTGTCTGATTGATGATATGTACAAAATCATATTGTCAATGAGTTATTCATTTAAAAAGTGATTTTCACATAGTTTAGTGAACACCCGAAAGTCAGCACAGCATCGGATGTTATTTGGTAGTGATCGCCATAATGATGCGCCAACAAAACTAAATGCCTTCTGGCCAAGGGAAGTACGAAAACGTGGAAGGTTTAATTGTGAAGTAGAAGATGCTCGAGTATTATAATGAGAGGCTGGTGTGGAAAAAAGGTTGTTGAGATAAGTAGGTGATTGTAGAGATAAGCACTTATAAACAGTTTGGGCCAAATGTACTTTTTGTCTAGCACTAAGAGTTGAAACACCTAATTCTTTACGAGCAGAAGAGGCAGAATAATCTCTACGTTTGCGAAGGACGGTTCTACAAGCGAAGTTTAAAAGCGTTTCTAACCGATGATCCGACCGATATACAGCGAGATATGTACGTACGTACATGTACGTATGCACTCTTTACTGTACATGTTTCTGTACATAATTATTATGTAGATGTACATGCAGAACTAGAAATAACTGCCTGCCATCAGCCATTTTCTGAGCAAAACATGAATATGGCTGACCAAAATTGAGTTGGGTCAGCCATTTGGCTGACTAATGTAACTGAGAGCTGAGTCTCCGCTATTGACTATATTACAGTCGAACTTGCTTAGCCAATTTTTTCAACCGGTAGTGCATGGAGCGATTTTTTTGTACATATGTACACTACGTATGTACAGTGTACATATGTACATACATAATCTCTGATGGTTGGAAATTACTGGTTGACCAATCTTCAAAATATTGTGTATTTACTAAATCTGTATTTCATACAGGAACGAGACAAGCTTGAGCAGCCTGCCAACTTGCTGCAAAAGCCATCCAGTGAGGCCGATGAAGATGCATTCCACAGTTTTGAGTCAAGCTCACCCAAGTCAAGTCCAAAAGTACCTAGATCCGATGCACTTGAACAGCTCAAGAGAATTCACCAGCAGTCAGTACAGGAATCTGTAGAGGCATTGAAGAGTAAAGATCATGGCAACCTCGAAGATTCCGCCATGGAGAGTTGGGTGTACGTTCCAAAGGAGATCGGCATTGATCACAAGCAGTGCAAAACTACTGATGCAGAGAAAAAACTTGAGGAGGTCGTTGACGAGCTGAAGGAACAACTCAGCAAAGAAAGTGACAATGTACGAAGACAGCAGAAGGAGATTGCTAAGTTGAGGGACAAGCTTGACGAGGAAGCAGAAGAAAAGAAAGCTTTCAAACTTAAAATCCTGAAAGAAGCAGAAAATGATAAGGGAACTGTGTCTGCTGAAAATGAGAATCTGAATAGGCAAATTCATGACCTGAAAGTGACTATCAGTCAGCAAGGTGCACAGATTGAGCAGTTGCGGACACAGCAGTCAAAGCCAAGTGATCATCTCCAACCGACAGCCCCTGACGCACAGCCCCACTCATTGGGAGAGGTCACCAAACGAGGGAAAGTCCCCACGGTTAAGAGACAGCAGTCATATGAAGCATCAGTCTCCGTACAAGTGTCACCACCTGAGCTGACAGAGAGTGCCCTCCACTCATCATTGGAGAGACAGTCTGGGCAGCAGCACCCACAGACGCAGATTGAAGAACAAGCTACTCCTGTGAAACAAGATTTCACTGTTGCTACCTTTGTGGACCTTCATAAGCAGCTTAAGGCATCCCGGAAGGAAGTGGAGAGATTACAATGGGAGAAAGATATGCTTGAAGCTTCACAGGAGAAAGAACCCAACAGTGAAATTGAGACCCTGAGGAGAGATTTAGAGGATGCCAGAAAAACTATTGACAATTTACAGGTTTGTGCACGAGCTTATGTGTTACTAAACAGGCACATACATAATATGTACGTACATACGTACATGCTCATGTACATACATACATGCTCATGTACATACCTTAAGGTTACAAATGTTAGCGGGTACTAATTTTAGCGTTTTTCGGTGGCCATTATTTAGCGGGTACTTATTTTAGCGATTTGATAGCATTATTGTACCTAATCTGTAGTTAGCGATTTTGGAATTGTTATCTCCTTTTCCAATTCTTATCTAAATCATCATGTCTAATCTTTATATAGAGTACTATACTGTTGAAATCGAAAGGTGCAGAAACGAAACACTGAGATCACAAAACTTAAGCTTGTAGATACAGCTAGAAGAATCGATCTTGTCGGCGTACAGCTTGAAGAAATCGTTATCGCTTTTAGGTGAATTTAAATCGAAAATGATTAAGTCGAATATATGTTACAATCCAATGATTCTTTTAAACTTTACATGTATTTGGTTCACTAGTTGCCGTTAATTTCGCTGACTTTGCGTAGATTTTACTTTTGTTCGGAGCCGCCATTTTCTCCCGTGTAGTGCACAGTACATCCATACTTAATTGTACAATACAAAATTAGCGGGTACATTCATTGGCGGGTACAATTAGTAGTTAGTACCCGCTAACATTTGTAGCCTTAAGGTACATGCTCATGTACATACATATGTACGTACTGTATGTACATACATATCTTTCTTATCTCTATGAGTTATTATTTACGTACAAACGTTCTGTATTTATGTACTGCATGTTTATGAGAAGGTTAGTACATACATACGTACGTATGTATATACAGCGAGATATGTACGTACGTACATGTACGTATTCACCCTTTACTGTACATGCTTCTGTACATATTATGTAGATGTACATGCAGAGCTAGAAATAACTGCCTGCCATCTGCCATTTTCTGAGCGAAACATGAATATGGCTGACCAAAATTGAGTTGGGTCAGCCATTCGGCTGACTAATGTAACTGAGAGCTGAGTCTCCGCTCTTGGCTATATTACAGTTGTACTTGCTCAGCCAATTTGTTTAACCAATAGTGGAGCGATTTTTTTGTACGTAAGTACATTATGTATGTACAGTGTACATACCGTACCCTCTCTAAAAATTCGTCACACCTAATGCAGCAAGAATTTCATCTTTCTATTAGAATAGAATAGGATTTCCCTAAATTGTTTACCCTGTCGAAAATATAAAATTTTTA
This sequence comes from Halisarca cf. caerulea, assembly GCA_963170055.1. NCBI lineage: Eukaryota > Metazoa > Porifera > Demospongiae > Chondrillida > Halisarcidae > Halisarca > Halisarca cf. caerulea. Next base: position 1,231,504 of record CAUJGJ010000434.1, read on the forward strand.
GACGAATATGAGAATATGACGAAACTTTAGAAAGCTATACTCTCGAATCCTATAATTCCAGCTTTTGGTGATGGCAGGTATGCCATTTTGGCCCTCTCGCGTACTTGGACAAACAAAAATCCGCAAAGAAAGCCAAAATTAGCACTATTGGTGTGAATGTCTTTCTTTAAAGACAAAAAAAATATCGCAATTGTTCGTGTTGGTGAGACTCTGTGTCTGCAAGAACAAAATCCACCCATTGTACGAAATCGTCGCGAGTGAATTCATGGAGTACATCGGGGAGATAACGAAATATAGATCACTTCCGGTACCTGACGAAAATTAGAGTCACATGACGGAAATTAGAATGGCTGCAATTTCGACAGGTTTAGAATACAAATAAACCAAAGATTTAGCTAGACCTGACGAAAATTAGAATGACTATATTGTTTTCATTTGGACTTCCGGTGTGTAACGCTCGTCCGATATATATATATATATATATATATAATATGGATTTGAAGAAAAGTCTTATAATGGAGAATTTATATAATAGTAATAGAGAAACATGAATTTATACAGGAATGAGTTATAGGAATTGTTTTGAAAACAATTGCCAAATATGGCAATTGTTTTCAAAACAATCGTCCAGTTACAATAAACAGTATGTTCAATGAATGTTCAGCTGCGCACTTACCCTCCAATCCTTTGCAAGTGATTCGAGTGCGTGGGGCGGCAGCCCCCACAAGTTTTTAACTCGAATTACTGTACATATGTACATAAATTTTCCATACCTGTCTGTACATACATATGTACGTATTAAGTGTACTTCATTAAACATGTGCAGTTTTAGTTGAGTTTTTCACAGCTATTTGTGACCCAACAATTTTAAAATACTGTTTCTGTCCCTGTTTAGGATGATTTGATGAAGGCAATGGAAAAGTACACTAGAGTAATGGCTGAAGTGAAGGCACTTCATGAGGAAAACAAGAAGAGACTGAGGGATACCACAAACAGACAGGATTCTGTTAGGAAGCAAGAGGTGATATCCAAGTTGGAGGTGTGTGTGTGTGTATGTGTGTGTCTGTGTGTGTGTGTGTGTGTGTGTGTGTGTGAGAGAGAGAGAGAGAAAGAGAATGTGTGAGTGGCCTTCCATTCAACCAGCAGTGTATTTACTAGGTATTGCTCTTTTTTGTAGGGAAAAGTAGAAGATCTCGAAGAAGAAGTAGAAGCAAGGAAGCAACATGAACAAAAACTGATGGAACAAATTAAGGTATTAAAATACATACGTATACATGTCCTCATGCATAAGTAAACATATACACATGCACACACACACACACACACACACACACACACACACACACACACACACACACACACACACACACACACACACACACACACACACACACACACACACACACACACACACACACACACACACACACACACACACACACACACACACACACACACACACATAATGCAGTGTTCCTGCTGGCCCTTTTAAGCAGGCCGGGTCACCCTGTTCAGTTTTGGCTTAGACCATTCCATTTACTGTAAGTAGAGTCCATTCCTTATTTGTTGAGATGCTTCAAGGGGATAGATTCGGTAAAACTGATACCATGCATAGCAATCCGAAACAATTCTCATTTTCTATTTTGAGAAGCCCTCACGGGCACCATCATGTAGACTTCAAGTGAATTTCCCACTGCACAAGATGGTTGCTAATGCAGAGGAGGAGCTCATTACTAAGTAGTATAGAAGTGAACCAGGATAATGGCAGCTGTGCGTGCACTAGCCTACTACTGACTTTGGCAAATGCCACCCTCTTTGAGTGTTTTCTGGTGAGTATCCCCTAATGTGTTTCCTGGTTACTATAGAGAGGTGAAGAAGAGAAGAAGTATTTGGAAGATGTTGTAGCTCAAGTGAAGGTTTGTGTGGGAGGAGTGGTGTGTGTGTGTGTGTGTGTGTGTGTGTGTGTGTGTGTGTGTGTGTTTATGTGTGTGTGTGTGTGTGTGTGTGTGTGTGTGCATACTTGCGTGCGTGTCTGCCTTTGTGTGTGCATGTGTATGCGTACATGCATGCGTGCGTGCATTTGTGCATGTTTATTGTATGTACATGTGTGTTTGTACATACAAATGTACATGCATATGTATGTGTATTTGTGTGTGACTGTGGTTATGATAACGTTCTTTGTGTTTCTATGTACGGATATATGTACGTAAGTATGTACATACAATCATATGTGCTTTATGCAAAGTAGGAATATTTGCAAATTATACGTGAATTGGACATAATAATTATTATAGGTACCTAAGTTTACATGACAATGCTGTGTAGAATGTTGTGTGCTGTGACTAATCTGAATGTGCATTGTGCAATAGGCTAAGTGTACAACAGCAGTGTCTGTTTTCTGCCTGTGAGAAGTGTTGATCAGCTAATGACCTGCATTCAGGCAGCAGTATGTTCACTGTGTAGGTACTGATCTTTTTGTAGAAGAAAGTAGAAGAGCTGCAAGAAGAAATTGATGCAAGAATGCAACATGAACAAAAACTGATTGGACAAATTAAGGTACTAATATATGTACATGTTTCCATGTGTAAGACACACAGGCCCACACACACACACACACACACACACACACACACACACACACACACACACACACACACACACACACACACACACACACACACACACACACACACACACACACACACACACACAGCTAATTTCTTCACTGGTTATTATAGAGAGGTGAAGAAGAGAAGAAGTATTTGGAAGATATTGGAGCTCAACTGAAGGTTTGCGTGTGTGGGAAGTGAGTGTGTTGTGTGCATGTGTGTGTGCATGTGCAATGGACCAGGTGCACAGTCCCTGAACTATCTTAGAAGACGTGCAAGAGGGGATTGCATTTATCTATAGAAGTGACATACTAATATGCAGGCACGCATACATATACGTATGTACATTGTGTACACCAGGCATGGACATGCTTGTGACATAAATTCGTCTGCATGTTTTGTCTGTAGAAACGTGCTGAAGATGCTGATAAATCCAGAGAAGGACTTGAAGATGAAAATATTACTTTTAAACAGATTGTGAGTTATTTGCCAACCTACATATGTACATACATACATACGTACCTGTCCCCATACATATGTATGTACATACACAGGTATGAATACACAAGTTTGATTTTTTTGTGTTATTTGGGGTATGTTCTAGTGTATGTGATTACTTGTGGATGCACATGTACGTATGTACATCCATACGTACGCATGTAAGTGATTGTATTAATTTGCATAATTTTATGTTTGTTTTATGTATCTGATTATACGTACGTATGTATATACGTACATACACAAAATGGGAAATAGTGGTCAGCATGTAGACATTGTTCGACCCTTTTTATAATTAACCTGACCCAAAAAATTTTTGGGTTGTACATTTGGCTGAACTCAACGTTGCACTGAGGGGTTGCGATTTGTGTAAGACTGCTACATGTGATCACAAAATGTCTGAGCAAATTGAAATTGGATGACCCAATAGAAGTTATTGCAAGCACACATTTGCTCACCACCATTGATTTTTTTATTCCTAACATTGCGTGCGTACATAATCATTGTGTATGTTTCTTTTTTTAATAATATTGTTTGTTTATACATTTAAGATTTGCTCTTCAACCATTCGTATTGTGGTTTTGTGAACAATATGTATACATACTTTAACCCTTCACAGTTTCTATACGTGTACTTATTCCACTGTGGCTGCGTAGTACACATGTGGGTAGGTGGTGATTGGGATAATCTTGTTTTGTGGTTATTTTTTGTGTGATGGGAATGTTTTGTGAATGTCAAACTTAGAATTTGTGTTCTCTTGTATTCTTTTCAGATTAATCAGTTTCAGTCCGACTTCAACCAGGAGCGTAAAGACAGACAAGGAGAAGCTGGTCGGTTTGCTGATCAAGAGAAGCAATGGATGGAACAGATCAGACAGACAAATGAAGAAAGAGATCATTTGAAGGCATTGACCACTCAACTGCGAGACGAAAGAGTTGCTCTGAAGCATGAGGTTTGTTCGTCTAATTTCCCTTCTATGTTTAAGTATTCCGGCTCAAAGTGTACGCCACACCTAGTGATGTAGCAATGTAGCAACAGTGCATGTTGTGTAAGTACTGACACAGCAGTGGTGTTGTGTAATATAATAACAGTGTTGAGTAATGTAGCTACAGTATTGCATAATGTGACAGCAATGTTGTGTAATGTAGCTACCATATTGTGTAATGTGACAACAATGTTGCTTAAACATACCATGCATGGATATATTATGTAAGAAGGGTATGGATAGGAAACGGGATGTTGTCACGTGACTTTTAACTGTAGGATTTATATTATAGATATGGGAAACATCCGTGTTAGGATGTTGTGCTCTTGGTCAACTCCATTCATGCAGTGTTCTGATCGCTAGTACTGGTACTATAGTATAGAAAACTGTACAAAATCAATACAAAAGGTTCGGAGTATTGTTTTAGTGTGTCAACAGCTGAAATCGCCTAGGCGTCTAGCAAGCCGTTGAAGAAGATTATGTAAAGAAGGTAATTTTACAAGTTTTTTCGCTCATACTATGCCATTCTAGGGTTCATGTCCTCTTGAAGGACTTAACTGTGTAGAATCCATGTATTTACGTGGATTAATGACAAAAAGCGCTCCTAATACCCCATGCAACAATCAAGTGTAGGGTGGCTTAATTTTTATGTTTACTTTACACGATCTGGCTCTTTTTCTCGTTCTTAAGCACGTTTTGGTATTTTAAGTTGCTCTTACCCTTAATTCACAGGTCTAGTGTAGTCTAGGGCTTGGAAATCATTGTATGTCAGTTGAGGCTTGGCATGAGGTTATTTTTTGTATTGTATTATTTAATTTTTAAAAGAAAATAATGCCCCATTCAGCCAACGGCTGGTTTTCAAGGGGGTCCTCTTTAATACATGTAACAATTCATAAACAAAGGAAAAGGAATGCACGACATACACACACACACACACACACACACACACACACACACACACACACACACACACACACACACACAAACAATTCATAAACAAGAAGCAAAGAAAAAGGAAAGGCAATCACAACACAACACACACAGTCACATCAATAAGAAAGAAATCATAAAACACATACGTAAAATTGCTGGCATGAATCGACAGCAATCTTGAGTTGATTCACTGTAAGTAACGATTCAGATGATTTCATTGATTTAGGCAGCTTGTACATTGTATTATAATATCATATCGCTGATGATATACCCCCTTTTGTATGCTATAGGGAAGTTCCATGAGCAGAATACGTGATATAGGTAGAAGAAGAAAGGGTCACTGGAAGAGGAATATTTAAAGAAAGCCCAACTAATCTGAGTATCATTGATTTTCAGCCTCCTTACAAGATTTCTGTTGCATTGCTAAATGGTATATCCAATACAAACTCTTCGGGATAGAGTGTAGTGTTTAACTATGGAAATAACAGGTAGGGGGCAGTAAGTAGTCTATGCAGGGTTAGGTTAAATGCTTAATTCTCAGTTGCATAAAAACATACAAGCGCAATTACTTAGTCATTGTGCTATAATGGTCATGAGCAATACTAAACAACCATTTCACCGAATCAGTCAACAAGCAGGCATCTTTATTCATGACAATGGAGAACACCAAAATGAAGACACGAGAAGACTGAACAGATTGAGCCGAGGACAGCCGCAAGATTCCCTCACTAATTAAATAGCCCGGCATTGTGGCCTTCAAGTTGAAGTTCGCCATGGCTCGGAATCGCACCGGTAATGGCAGATCCTACTTGTTGCCAAATCCTTGGATCAGTTGTTCTATGTTGCTCATGATTAGGTGAAACTATCCGTTTGTTAAACTGCTATAGTAACTGTCGACAAAAGAATACAGTTTAAGTACGCCACATTAACGCCGGCCATTTTTCCTAACATGGATGTTTTTGCATGGGCGTTCCATTCCTATCCATACCCTTCTTACGTAATATACTATCCATGAACATACCATATACGTAGCTATAATATACCATCTTGGAGTAAGGTAACTCGCAACTGGTGTAATGTTCTTTTTTCCGTCTACCACCAGGTGGAGTGGGTTAAAAGGGAATCACATGGAATAGTTAATGGACTTGATCAAAAGTTGGCATTCCAAGAAAATACGATTAAAGAACAGGAAGCAGCTAATCGTAAACAGGAAGCTGAGCATAAGAAATGGGAAGCTGCCCTCCAGAAGCGAATTGAACGGTTGAACCAAGAAGTATCAAAGCTGAAAGCTGATTTAGCTGACAAGCACAAAGAGAGACAAGGAGCAAAGGCCCTGGGAGATGCTTACCAGCGCCTGCACGGTGAGAAGGTAGGGATTGAAAATCAGCTAAACACTGCCATGGAAACACATAAGATATCAACTCAGCACATTCGTGAGTTGGAGCAAGAGAATCAACATCTTAAGGCTTCCAATGAAAATGCTAGACGTCGTGAGGTACAGACAACAGGAGAAATACAGGTTTGTTCTTGGAATGTTCAGCCTCAGTAGGTATCATAGACTGAGGAGTCTTTAACCATATATGTATAGGCTATTCCTACAGGCACCCATTGTGCATGTAACATCTATTATGTACTAATTCCAATTGTATTTCAAATATGTTGTGTTAGTGAAAATGTTTGTTTTTGAGGCAACTCCAGTTACTGTAGTACATATGGTTTTAATGTCTTACAAATCTGACAGTGTAATCTATTCACCTCAAAGTCACACACATGTATGTGTATATGCTCATGCACATCACTCAAGCACAGGTACACACTGGTGCCTGCACCAGAGCACTAACATTATAGACTTTGCTATACTGCACTATTGTCACAGTCCCTTCAAGAACAGTACCGTGTGTTGAGCATTCAATTTGCAAAGATGAGAGACGAGAATCAACGACTGAGGAGCAGATCAGCTAGCCAAACACAAGTGAGTATCGTTTTGATTGTCTTTATAGTGTTGATACGCACCTTTGTGAAGAAATGTTGTGTGTATGTATGCAGTTGTATGTCCTACGTATGTGACACCTTGCACACTGTATTGAATATGCAAAGTTGTGTGTGCACATGTGTGTGTGTGTGTGTGTGTGTGTGTGTGTGTGTATGTGTGTGTGTGTGTGTATGTGTGTTAGTTTGCTTGTTTGTTTGTTTGCATGTTTGTTTGTTTGTCTGTGTGTGTGTTTATGTGTGCATTAGTAAGAAGTACATATGTGTTGAGCCCCTCCTACAGAATGTTCTGTCCCGCCCACAGTATGATGAGCCACGCCCACCTTATGGACAGACCCACCCAGTGTATGGAGACAATCAAAAAACACAACAGGAACAAAGTGTTGTACAAACTGCTCAAACATATTCACCAGAAAGTGACCTAACTGAGAAGAACCGCCCTCCTAACTCCACACAGCCAGTAAGAAAATATGTGTATCTCCCACAGCCATTGCAGGTTGATCATCAACACGTTGCGAGGATCCATTATTCTCCTATACATACTGTACCTGGTACAGAAGCTGGCAGAGGTCTTTTTGCATTGGGTGACCAACTGCGGCGTACAGCCCCACCTACATCCCTGCCACGATCTCACAGCACTCCTGATCGTCAAGACAGTGATCGTAGCTCAGATAGCGTCCTCCCCAGTCCAATGAACAGACCTCCACCTCTTGAGTCACTCAGTCCACAGCCACCCATCTCTGCTGATCATGGGTATGGTGACAAGCGAATCGATGCGGATATGCAGCTGCAGTCCATCTCTTCTGGTCCATATTCATCATTACAAGCAGATAAAAGATACATCAGAGACCGCATTAATTTTGAGATTGAACACGAGGCCAAGAAGTACAAAGAAGGGCAGCAGAAGGGGGTACCTGTTGCAGATGATGAGAAGCTGCGGCCGTACGATCCCAACCTTGTCTGTCCACATTGTGGTCAGAGGTTCCGTCATGGACAGATCAGAGAGTTCCGATATCACATCGATGACGAGCATCCTCCTCCGTGACAGTATTTGGGCCTAATTAACGTACTATAATTAATTAACTAATTAAGTAGCACTTATTTTCACGTGATTCTTATTAGTTCCATACATGTATCAGACACTTGAGGATTAATTATACTACATAATACATGCAGTATATCTACTTTGTTTTGCACTTGTGTAGCTGATTGCGTTAATAATTTATATTGCCTTTATATTGATCCACAAGAAGTAATATAAATATAAATAATTATAAGTGTACAATTGAATACACAAAATTATAGTATTATTATGATAATGAAATATAATATTATAATGCAATTGCAATGGCCTATATTCGTCCGGCAGTATGTTAGAATGTACGTTATAATGCAAAACTAACTCAGCTAAAATACAATATATATACCAAATTTAAGCATAGGTACTTGATCAGTGCATTATTTGCCTGGTCGTTTGTTTAGTCTTGTGTGGATCAGCTAGATCCATTAATTTTGTAAAAATGGCTGACCAGAAGGCTTTCGATCCAGTACCGACTTCTCTTGTGATTGGAAAAGAAGTGAGTCGCGGTTCGTTCGGAGTAGTCTTCTTCGCGACGCTTAACAAGAATCCCGTAGCTGTGAAGGAATTTCACGAGATTTTAATGAGGAACACTTCGAAAAATGTTCATTTACAGAATTTCAGAAAGGAGTGCGAACAACTGAAAGAACTGGCTCATGCCAACGTCGTCAAGTTCATTGGCGCGTACCAGGGTGCGAAGGGACCTCTGCTAGTAATGGAGCTGATGCACGAAACGTTGGAGGTCTATTTAGAACGCGAGAAAGGCCGCCTGTCCCGTGAAAGAGTGTTGGAGATATGCTTCTCAGTGTGTGAAGGTTAGTTGCATGTGTCCATTCTTTCTCTTTTTATTGAGTACACTGATTGAATTTCAACTTCATTGAATTCATTGAATAATTACTTCAAAACTAGCTATTCTTGACCTGTCATTATTATTTTCTTTCATAGTATTATATAACCCTTGCTTTTTATACACTTACATGCAGTATAATTTCTGTATTAATCTGTGACTTAGTAATTTATTTCGCTGCATGTTTTTTGAATGTTTTCAAAGTATTTGATCTCATTTTTGTACTGTTTGATAGGTGCCTTGCAAAGTAGCCTTCATTAGGTTAAAGGCCTTCTGGCCCAGTTTAAATAAAATTCATACCATATTACCATAGATGCGGATTTTTCTACAGGCTTAAAATTTTGCTAATATTGCATACTGAAGAACATTTGCAATGTAATTTTTGCGGTTGACACTGTACACATACAATACCTACACAGACAATGGCAGCAAATGACTCCTAAATTCTTGCGATCATAGCCTAAACCTGCTAATTAGCAAAAATATCATCCTAGCAAAAAATCAGGATCTACGGTATCCATACACTGCAATACTTGAAAGTTTATGTATGTTTGCCAAATTAGTGTATAGAGTCCGATTGGACAGTCCTAGTATATGTACTTGTACTGTGTACACTGCTACTCAGTGTCATGCACGCATATGTTAGTCTTCATGCAGACATGCAGCCCCCGCTTTCTCTTCATGCTATTCTGTCTGAGGAAGTGATTTGAGAGAACAGTAAAGGGCCAGCTGTGAAACTACCTTCCACAACATAGTCTCACATAGCCAGATCCCCCGTGCACCTTCATGTTTGCAGGGATCTGGGTGTGGTCTGGCTACACAAGACCATCCCTGGCATTATACCGTAAATGTGGATTATTTTGTGGGGCCTTAAAATTCTGCTAATACTGCATATACTGAATTAAGAACATTTGCAATCTAATTTTTGCGGTTGACATGTATATGTACGTACAATGCCTACACAGACAATGGCAGCAAATGACTCCAGAGTACAGTTTAGAAGAAAGTTGGGACACCTTTCGTTCAAGACTCTATAGTGATCTCTGCTGAATACCTGCATGTAACCAGACTGAGTACCTTGCATATCGCTCTCTAAATTTGTAGAAATGAGACATTGACTGTAGCAGATCATTTTTTATTGTATCCAATTATTTTTCAGGGTACTCAGTGTCATGCACGTATATGTTAGTCTTCATGCAGACATGCAGCCCCCTTCCGCTTTCTCTTCATGCTATTCTGTCTGAGGAAGTGATTTGAGAGAACAGTAAAGGGCCAGCTGTGAAACTACCTTACATAGCCAGATCCCCCGTGCACCTTCATGTTTGCAGGGATCTGGGTGTGGTCTGGCTACACAAGACCATCCCTGGCATTACCGTAGATGTGGATTATTTTGTGGGCCTTAAAATTCTGCTAATACTGCATATACTGAATTAAGAACATTTGTAATCTAATTTTTACAGTGGACACTGTATACATACAATACCTACACAGACAATGGCAGCAAATGACTCCTAAATTTTTGCGATCACAGCCTAACCTACTAATTAGCAAAGATATCATCCTAGCAAAAAATCAGCATCTATATATATATATATATGTATACGGTAGTGGTTTGTACATATGTATAGAATGACATGGAAATGGCTGCCCATATATACTTCTGTACCAACCATAATTTCTCTATTTTTTTTTGTATAGGTATGGCCTACCTCCATGGACTCAAGAACCCCCTCATCCACAGAGACCTGTCTAGCAAGAATGTGTTGCTAACTGAGACTGGAGTTGTGAAGATAGCCGACTTTGGGCAGTCAAAGTTACTAGGTGATCTCCAGGATACCTTGCGAACCACCCAGCCTGGCACAATAGCTTACATGCCGCCAGAGGCATTGAAGAAGAAGAAGACATACACCGCTAAAGTCGACTCCTTCTCCCTTGGTGTTCTGTTGTTGGAGATTTGCATTCAAAATCCTCCATCAACTGCTTGGGATGGTATTGGAACCATAGAAGAAGTGAAACGCCGTGAAGATGACCTCCGTCTCCTTGACGATGCTCATCCCCTCAAACCCCTCATTGTCTGGTGTCTGCAGTATGAAGAGCTCAGACCTACAGTTGCTGGGATACACAATCATGTGAACAGTGTGAAAGCCTCCAACAAGGCCATTGTGAGTTATTGTTGCAAACGTATACATATATTGCTGCTCTACATTAAATGTTATAGGCCTGGGGTTGAATCAAATGTATTGTTGAAAAATGGGGGGGGGGGGGGGGGGTACTACGTACACAGGTGCTTGAAACATGGCTGTGTTTACAATAGTGCTACGTAGTTGGCCTTTTTCTGGGAATTTCACTCAATGATTAGTAGAACTGTTCAGTGGCAGAGTCAAATGCATGTTCCTTGGAGGCCTCCCATTTGCAGGATTTGTTAATAAGGGAAAAACCTCCAAACTGTTAAGTACATACAGTTGACTCTCGTTAGTAAGTACACCAGGGGACCTTCCAAAATAGTACTCCTTATCAGGAGTACTTGTTAACCAAAAGATATAGCTACATAGCAGTATAATACACACTTAGTCTATAGTATATGTACATATTATAATTATTATAGTACAAAATCAATAAAATGTCAGCCCTACAAACTGTAACAAATTTTTAAGTCAAGGCAAACTATAACCGAATATGTTTAGCCTAGAATCTATTATATCTATCACCCTAGGTGGCATATTGAGGCTCCTTGCCTGGCTAATCCATTTCAGCAGTGAGCCTTCAAGTTTTCGTGCACTTTGGCACGTAATCGTTTTCTTAGAGCTTCGAATTTTGACTGTTCGAAGGCTTCCATGATCTTAGTCTTGTTCTTTACAATGGTGAAAAGGGTAGTCTTTGGCATATTGAAGCTATCGGCAATCTTTGTCTTCGTAGTCGTCTTCAGTTTGTCATTGCGTTCGACTGCCACAATAATCACTCTGTGTGCTTTATGGGAAATAAAGGCTGAAAAACTACCAGCTGTGGCCCCTTGTACTTGTTATCCGATGTAGTTATGTATAGGGGGGTGCTGGTGGCTCAGTAGGTTAGCACTTGAAGTTAAGCAGAGAGCAGAGGGCACCATCCCACCTGTGTGTCATGCATTTGGCGTTTTTTTCCCTGCACCCCCCTGCCACCAGCTTGGGAATGGAAGAGAACATGACCTACTGCAGCCACCGAACAAATTCTAATTTGATTTAATGTGATTTGTGTGTGTGAGCGATGTGTGGGATACTGGGGGCCTTAATAGTAGCCTCTGGCTAATGGCTCACCCAGTTTAAATAAGAAAATATTATTATTATTATTATTATTATAGAAGAAGCCTAGTAGGGGAACAATAATCTGTACGTTTAATCAGACTATTCGTTTTATCCGTATTATCAATATCCGTATTATCGCTTTATTGAAACCAAAGGCAAACATATGCAAATTTAGTATTATATGGCTAGGCAAAATTGATTCCCAGTTTATCGTCAAGCCTTCTAAATTTTAGCATGAGGGAGGGCGGTCATTTTTATTATTCATTTACATTGAAATGCACTTATTATTCCTTACATACATATTTGTACACTTTGATATTATAATAAAACCTTCAGTTAATGTAAACAATAAAAAGAAACAAATGAGGATATTATATCATTATTTTGTTTTAAGACTAATACATGTACAACTACACATACATATTAAAATCACATTTTTAACGCAAATTAATGAAAACAATATGTAAGGTAGTAATGGCTAGACTCATCTATGATCACATAACCACAAATAATGAATAATGAAAATAGTCAGGCGCAAGCCAAATCACATGCTGGTGGAAACTAGCAGAGCTAATTGCAGGTCACCGTCGGCAATTAGAGATACGTACGATGGTAAGAACCGGAAGTGCGACGAAAAAGTTAGGAAATATGATGTCAAATTAGGGTTGTGCCGAAAAATTAGGTATAAAATGGTGGAATTGTCGTTACGGTTTCTTTTCATGGTTACTGTTCATGCATTTACCAGTGGTAGGCTGAAATCAAAGCTACTATTCTAGAATTAAACGTAAATTTCAAATTGGTGAATATGACATACTGGAAAGTATGTGTGTGTATATTCATTCAGTTATTTGACCGATTTTTGAGCTGGGAACTATGTTCAAACTTTGTAGCTTACGAATAATTAGAGTCAAAGACTGAAATTTAGAGAATGCTGCTTTTCGGCAGACATTAGAGTATAACCTGACCCTGTTTGGTCTGGTGCCGAGTAATAAGGGTGCCAAAAAATTAGGGAATATACAGTAGTTGCATCTGTATGTTGTTGTAGTCGGGCATGTATGTTCTCTCACGCCTAATCTTGTCCCCTAAAAGTGGTCCGGCTTGGGTGCTGATCAGATACAAATTACATATCTTGACCGTTGGGGCATTATGGGTTTAGGTTGGTGTTATGGTTTAGTATTGATAGCACCATCGGGGGAGGGGGGGGGGGGGGGCAACTTACGACAGGAGACCATCCATACGTTGCAACACAATGTAGGCTCAACCTGATTGTTCTTACTACACCTTCTGTACTGACAGTACATGTACATGTCTGATAGTATACTTTGTAACATCTGTGTAGATTGATGAGCTGAAGGAAAAGCTGGTGAGAGAACAGTTTCAAAGAGTTGCAGAAGCTGCAAACCACAGTGACCAGGCAAAGGCCTTTCTCAGGACAATACGTGAGGTTCGAATTGAACGAGACGAAATCCAAGCAAGACTTGCTCAACTTAGAGAAGTAGCAGTGTCAAATAAGAGAGAAGTATGTACCTTCTTGTGTGCTTGTATGCATACATATAAGTACATTTATGTACATGTAATAGTTATATCCTGCCTTGGTGTGCTACAGCAGCATAAAGTGCCAATTAATTGACCTCGGGCGCACTATTATGTGTCATGGTGAAGCAAAACACTGCAAAATGTGACAATTGACAACTACTAATTAATGAGGCATTAATGGGTTTTGGCTGGCAGGAGATTGACAAGACCCTTGACCTGGGCTACATCAGAGTAGCAGAGGGGCAAGGAGAAACGGCGGAAACAGCGGAAATGGCGGAAACAGTGGAAATACTCTCAGAAAGCATTTGCCACACATTGTTTGATCCCACTCACATATCCACACGTATCTACTATGGTCACACCTACCAGTCATCACTGTTACTAGTTTGGGTGAAGTTACATGTATAATTGACCAAAAGAGCACATTGTATTGTGACAAGACATATTGCAGGGACACCTCTGGACCAGAAAGGACTGTTGTGATTATTGAACTGTCCTCATTTCAGGGGTTGACGGTGTACTTGGGCTTATTATAGCAGATTATTTGATTCCAGTGTCATGTGTCCACATTATGGTTTAGGTTATTGTTATATGGAAGCTTATTTAACCTGGGCAGGCCTTCAGCCAAATGGCTATACTACTCTAGGCACCAGTCACACTAATGGGGGGTCTACAATTCGGGGGTCTGGATTAGAGTGGTTCCCCTGAGCTGTATACGAATTGTAAACATATAACGTATTAATGTAAATTATATGTATTTAATGCAAACATATATATTATGCAAAATACAAGCCATGTGCACATGTACACACACACACACACACACACACACACACACACACACACACACACACACACACACACACACACACACACACATACACACACACACACACACATACACACACTACTGAAAAGCTAAAGCCCATAGCCACTGACCATGTCTAAGAATTAACCCGTCTGTGTGTGTGTGTGTGTGTGTGTGTGTGTGTGTGTGTGTGCTTGTGTGCAAGTGTACACATGGCTTGTATTTTGCACATGTTTGCATTAAATACAATTAGCTGTAACAAGTTTATGTTTACAATATGTATATACCCTACAATACATTTTGCTACAGTACAAAGTGTTCTTTTGGCCAATTGCGTATACATCACTTTCACACAAACTATTTACAGTGACGACCATTAGGTGGGACTGTGTATTATGTAGATACATGTGGGCATGTGGGTGGAGTCAAGCAATATGTGGCAAATACTTTCTGAGAGCATTTTCACTGTTTCCACCATTTCCGCTGTTTCCGCCGTTTCTCCTTGCCAGTAGCAGAGCTACATGCATCGTGAATGTAAGCCCGTGGTACTCTTTGATCCACCCAACTTTCGCCCTTGCACCATGACACATGACCTTTTGTATTAGTCCTGTATTCTTTGTGTACACACATCAAACTTTTATGCGCACCTGTGTATTGATTTAAAATTAATAATATGAATGTACTTATTATTCAATTGTGTATTCATTAGGCAATGTTAATCAGTACCTTTGTTGCAATTGCAGGCTGAAATTTTCAAGAATAAATTTGAACACTCGAAGCAGATGGAACAGCAGTTGAGAGCACGAATAGAACAGCTTCAGAAGGACAATGCTAAGTCGTCTCATGACATTGCTAACAAGAATGATAGGTGGTTCCTAAAGAGTAATCGAAGACTCAGTCAGTCAGATGATCATGGTCGCCTCGGAGGCCACCGCGGAGGTCGCCATGGAGATCGCCATGGAGGTGGCCATGGAAAACAAGATGAGGACTCTGAGATGACCATGGCAGCATTGCTGTCTGAGAAGACGTTCTGGGAGGATCAGTGCAAGCAGCAGAAGGAAGACTTTGAGGTATGTACGTTTTTACAGTATTTCTGTACACGAGTTTTGTATGATTTTGAATTCAAATTTGAGAGGAAAAGAGTTTTCATTGCATGGTTCTTGTCCCCTTGATATTTGTGGATTGTGTGTCCATGAGGGGATACTTTAGCCCAACTTTTGTTACAAAGACGGTTATAGCCTAGACCGTCCACTAAGCACCTCCTGCACCAAGCATGTTTTGGCCCAATGGGTGCGTATGAAACAGTCATTTATAGCAGATATTATTATAGTCTGGTCTGCTATTGATGACTATAGGCGTATGTTTAATATATGGCTTAATGTATAAGGCCAAGCCTCGAATAGAGAGAAGCTTGTGTTGTACTTGTATACACATACTGTATATGTATTTTACTAAGGGTTCTATTGATGGTGAATTTTTTTTTGGGGGGGGGGGGAAGCTTCAGTATAAGGTGCATGCCTGTCATGCAAGACATGATCGTAGTTCTGATATATGTATTGTATCTATGTAGCAGGTTTCATTCAGGATAATGATCATGGGGCCAATTAATGGCAAACATTAAGCTACAGTAATGGAAGGGGGTAGATACGTACGTACGTGGTATCCTAGATGTCCATAAAACACATTTAGTGCAGTGATGTACGTATGTGGTATAGTAGGGGTATATAATTATAGAGCTAGGGTCTGTGGGTGTGCTCCACCGGGGAAATATTGAGTTTTTAGGTGGTATCTCAAGCCATTTTATACCATTCCAATTCTTGGGGGGGGGGGGTGGAAGGTGGAGAGTTTAGAGTGGGAGCTTCCCCCCCCCTCTCCCACTGGATAGAACCCTGCTTACCAAGGGTGTTTTTTGTGGCCTACTCATACTCACATATATAGGCTTTATTTGAGAACAGTTATGTATGCGGATGATGTAGTCTTGTACTTGCACAGTCAGTGGTGTACGTATCTACCATTGAGGCAACCGAGTCAATTGCCTCGGTGAAAAAAAACAGACTAGAAGTTTTCATTTGCTTCTATAGTTCACTCTTACTGGGATATGGGACAACTTGAGATAATAAATTTGAAATATCTACAACATAATGAGTCTTAAAAGTATAGGGTACTGCCGCTAGCTAGCAGAATCCTATATAGATCAAAATACAGTTCAGAGAACGCACCTCAACTATCATAGTACTCGCGAACGCCATTTTGTTTGGGGTTTGACTGATTGTGCAATCAGTTTCAGCACATGGCATTGAGTACATAGACCTTGCCTCAGTGAAGGATATATGCTAGATGCGCCACTGACAGTAATATGCACATTGCCAGTATTTATGTGTGAATATGTCCGTAATAGTCACTTGCAGTTTGCGCACACTTTGTGCATGTGTATATATGGTGATCGATGTATAATATTATTGAGTACTCCGTAATATATTGGATTGACACTGAAAAATATGGCCACCATGCATTAGCGGGAATTTATTTACACCAAAAATTGATAGTATGGAGTCTGTGGCTTTCAAAAGCAGATTTTGGTGTATTTTGACACGCCAGCCACAAGACCAAGTAGTTTAAAAGTTTTGTAAGTCCATCTCCTTAAAGAGGTTCGAAGCACCGACGACGAGGTATGGGCTAGATAGGCAAAGGTCAAGATGGCCATAGGGCTGGACGAGTAAAGGTCAAGACGGATATAGGGCTAGATGAGCATAGGGCTATACATACATGAGTCTAGACAGGTATAGGGCTAGACAGAGTTTAGTTGGTCTGAGTGCACACTAAGCAAATTCCCACATCCTGTAGCATGTACATATGTGAGGGATGTGGGATTTGCAGTGTGCACTCAGTCCAACTAAACTCTGTCTAGCTCTGTACTCATCTAGACTCATGTATGTGTAGCCCTATGGCCATCTTGACCTTTCATTTCTCAACTTACTCTTGTTCCAAGTATTTTTTAAAAATGCTTTTGAGAAAGCCTTTTTGCATGATCCTGTGTCAATCCTACATCCCTTTACCATTTTAAATGGGTTTACTTTCAAATGTATTTGTCACAATGTACACAGTATGAAAGGGAGCATTCTCGTCAGTTGGAACAGCAGTTGAGAGAGGAAAATCACAAATTGAAGCAGGAGAAAGCACACGTGGTGAAAGGTGCTCAGACGGGGGTCTACCGTGAGGCTCATGGTCATTATGGAGACCAACATGGAGGAGAGGATGATGTAGACATGATCATTGCCACCCTGAAGTCAGAGAACTCCCATCTGGAGGAGCAGAACAAACAACTGAAGAAAGACTATGAGGTGAGTGTGTGTGTGTTAGTGTGTGTGTTTGCGTGCGTGTGTGCATGAGTGCATGCGTACATGTGTGAAACTGCTTTAGTGTATAATTATGCGGATATATGTATGTACTGTACATACGTGCATGTGTCATGGTGCAAAGGTGAAAGTTGAGTGGATCAAAAATTACAGCAGGATTACATCCACGAAGTAACCCTGCTACTCTGATGTAGCCCAGGTCAAGCGGCTTGTCTATCACCTGCCCAGCCAAAACCTACTAGGCATATATGCAATTATTTATACAGTGGACACTTACTATAAAGAACACTCTTACAGTGAATTTCTGCCTATAGTGAATAGATTCATGTGTCCCAGTTAGTGGTCTGCTATGAACTTCACTGGGTATAGTGAATTTCTGATATTATTATAGTGAAGAATTTATTGTGTCCCCGGGGATTTCTTATAATGAGATTCCACTGCAGTTGTGAATTGTCAATTGCACTTGTTTGCTTTATCATTACCATGTAGGTCAGTGTGTATACTGCATACACATGGGTACACTCAAACACCTTTACCATGTACATGACATTATAACCAGACAATGTTCATAAGTCAAAAACTCCCAGGTTTTAAAACAACTTGCAATATCTTACTATTACATTGAGCAATGCAAGTATTCTTGATCATGACATGAAGAAGTTCTCTATTTAATGGAGCCATACATACGTATACGTACGTAGTAGAATTTATTTGTACTCTCTGTGGTAGAGTAGAGCAATGCTCTTAAGCAGTTTCTCAGGCATGCAAAGTGGAGTATTGTGCGATAATTCTTGAGCCCAAATGGTGTCCTTATTACAAAGGTTTCACTGTACAGGACTGTTTACTGTGGTCCCAATGGTGTCCTTATTATAGAGGTTCCACTGTACAGGACTGTTACTGTGGTCCCAGTGGTGTCCTTAGTATAGAGGTTCCACTGTGCAATCATTGTCTGCCGTTATGAGCATTCACGTGAATTCCATGTGTTGTGATATGTGACTCTAGGAGGTAGAAATTCTTTGGCCTCCTACAGCAATTTGTAAAATTTTATGTTCATCCTTGCATGGACAGATAACACATGCCACAATTTGTCATCAGTTAATTGGTTGATTATACAGCGTTTCACCCACTTGGGCTTCTATAGGTATACAATAATATGATTGATTGACTGCTGTGACAAAAAATGTGACATGCTTCATGTCAAGAGATACACCATCTTTAAGTGTATAATTCTGTACATTATAATCACAGTATACACAGCACCAACATCAAGTGCTGAGTCAGGAGTATCGTCATTCCCACTCAACAGTGGAGGATTTGAAAGTAGAAATAAGAGAACTTCATGACAGGCTAAACCAACAAGTGAGTATGCAGGTTGGTGTGTGTGTGTGTGGTGTGTTTACCACAGCACACTAGTAGGGGATACACACACATGCACATGCACACACATATGCATACTTACATGCACGCATACACACACACACACACACACACACACACACACACACACACACCAACACACACACACCACCTCCCATTCCTCCTAAACCCTCCTCCTCAGGCTGTATCACCAAGAGGTCCTGTAGACCCACACTATCCTTCTGAACGGGACATCAAAGTTCCTCCAGGATACACCAACAGAGGAGACTTAGCTGAAAGGGCCAACTATTACCCTCCTGATCGCAGACAACCAGGACACGCTCCACATCTGAACCCTGGATCTGACTCTGGCTACTCCAACGAGAGCAGACAGCATCGGGATCATCACACCCCGAGGAGCCCCTTTGTACACTCACCCAATTATGATGGACGGCGAATTAAAGACACACCCATTAACAACACACCCACAGTTGATTCTGAAAGTAGTACTGACCTTCCAACACCCATGTGCATGCGTCATGGAGTCCAGCAGTCGCTGAGTTCCGATTCTGACACATCATTTCAACCCAATCAGAGGTACATCGGAGATAGGATTAATCGTGAGATCAAACAACAAGCTAAACATTACAAAGTAGGAGTGCGGAAGCCCACTGACGACACACCCTACAGTGGCACACCCACATTTGGCCCTGAACTTAGTGCTGGCCTCCAACCGCCCATGCATTCAGGCACATCGTTTCAACCTAATCTAAAGTACATTGGAGATGGGATAAATCGTGAGATTGAACATGAGGCCAAGAAGTATAAAGAAGGCATGCGAAAAGGATTACCTGTTGCAGATGAGGTCGACGAAGAGCTATGGCCGTACGATCCCAACCTTGTCTGTCCACATTGTGGTAAGAGGTTCCGTCATGGACAGATCAGAGAGTTCCGATATCACATCAATGACGAGCATCCAACCTCTTTGCCGTAGTTTGAGTCATCCTTCCTTCAGTATTTTTGGATGTGATACCAAGTATATATGGCATGCATGGACAGATTCTGAATTGTAGCTATTAAAATACTTTTAGATGTACATGGCTGGAACAAAAATCGCATGCAGTTATATGTGTCATAGAAACTTCATGAGTTTGTAATATTTATAGTTATTTTTGCTTTAATTTATACATTGATACTTGCGCATGCATGCAGTGTTGCATGGCTAAAGTGAAATTAAAGCTATTAGACTAAGTAGAATAGCCCATGCATAATATACATGTATAATAAATTGGCCTGGACTATATATTATTATAGTACTGTGTAATGCTTTTGTTGATCTTCTAGCTTGTGAATTAATATAATATATTGTACCTGATCGAAGAAGCCCCTGCCTCATGTACTCTGTTGACATATCATGCATGTGTATATAAAAGAATATGTGAGCTATATATACTTTAAGATATATATATTATGATCTGCCTGCAACACATTTTACGAGGTCAGGAAGAGATGTGGCATGGTTGGATATGTAGAGGTAAATTGAGGTAATTTGGAACAAGGGGTAATTGGAACATGCAGCTAGTCAGGCCAAAAGCATGTGTCAACCACAAGCTACATCCATCTGTACATGTATTGTCTCCATGAAGGGGGAGTTTAGCAGTAGCAAGGATGGTTAACTTAACCGCAACAAAAGTTACAGGCCCATGTTCCAAATTACCAGCGTGTTCAAAATTACCCTCCTTTTAAATGAGGGCCCCCTATAGCTGTAACTTAAGCCCATAGTATAATAATATAATATGCATGGCTAATTAAAACCGCTGTTACAGTTACGTGTAGCATATATATAAGTATACGTATATCACTGCAGTTTAAATGATTAAAGGCTTGCTCATGACCATGATCAGTTGCTCAGCAAAGTGCATTAATCTACTTGCATGGTGTTATTAAATATATTATTATGTCAACAAGAATACGAACACAATGATGGGTGAGACTCTCATGCAGTTGGGCCGGAGAGGAGGGTACGAATTGATAGTCTTGCGTCGCCAGCGCTACCTCCCCCCTAACATACTACATTGTCAAATAAGCAATGTAGGGCCCTGGCAAAGCAGAAAAAAGACAACTTGGTAACTGATTAATGTAGTCTTCGGATCAGTGGTCAAAGTATCTGTGCATGGTCTATGCCATATAGACCACAGATACTCAGTATAGATACTACTATAGTCAGACTATGGTCGGACCATTATTTGTACAAAATGGCTGACCAGAAGGCTTTCGACCCTGTACCGTTTTCTCTTGTGATTGGAGAAGAAGTGAGTCGCGGTTCGTACGGTGTCGTCTTCTTCGCGACGCTAAACAAGAATCCTGTAGCTGTGAAGGAATTTCACCAGATTTTAATGAAGAACACCCCGAAAAATGTTCATTTCCAGAATTTCAGGAAAGAGTGCGAACAACTGAAGGAGCTGGCTCATGCCAACGTCGTCAAGTTCATTGGCGCGTACCAGGGCGCGAAGGGACCTCTGCTAGTAATGGAACTGATGCACGAAACGCTAGAGGTCTATTTGGAACGCGAGAAAGGCAATCTTTCCCGTGAAAGAGTGTTGGAGATATGCTTCTCAGTGTGTGAAGGTTAGCTGTGTCTATTCTTCCACCTCTCATCTCGCTGCTCATTGAATACGTAAATTGCATCCAGTACTTCAAAGTTTAATTAATAATTATTATGTAATTATTATGTGTTTGGTGTATAGAGTCAGATTGGACAAGCCTATGTATACTGTGTAAGCTGCTATACTCATGATCAGTGTCATGCTTATGATAGACGAAGTCTTCAGACATGCAGCCACCTTTCCGTTTTCTCTTCACTTCCATTTGAGGAAGTGAATTGAGAGAACAGTAAAGGAGCCAGCTGTGAAACTACCTTCCACAACATAGTCTTACCACCTCCTTACCCCTTACCACTATGTATACTGTGTAAGCTGCTATACTCATGATCAGTGTCATGCTTATGATAGACTAAGTCTTCAGACATGCAGCCACCTTTCTGTTTTCTCTTCACTTCCATTTGAGGAAGTGATTTGAGAGAACAGTAAAGGAGCCAGCTGTGAAACTACCTTCCACAACATAGTCTTACCACCCACACCCCCACACCCCATGCACCTTCACCTCTGCAACAGGGCAATATGACCGAGGGGTCCGCAACACAGTGAAATCTCGTACACTTTGATTGAAATCTCAAGTGAAATCCCGAAATCTTATGAAATCTTACGAAATCTTGAAATCTGAAATCCTCGTATACGTCCGAAATCCTATAAGAAATCTTTGCCGAAATCTTATAATCACTAACGAAATCTTGAAATCTTGCCTGAAATCCAGAAATCTCATCTGAAATCTGGAAATCTTAGGCGAAATCTTGAAATCTTGAAATCTCGTTAGGGAAAATCTTGTGAAATCTTATTTCGAAATCTTTGAAATCTTAGTGAAATCTTTGAAATCTTGTGAAATCTCTTGGGATTTCGAAATCTCGTACGTCATATTGCCTCATTGCGGACCCCTCGAATATGACATACAAGATTTCAAAATCCCAAGAGATTTCACAACATTTCAAAGATTTCACTAAGATTTCGGAATAAGATTTCACAAGATTTTGCCTAGCGAGATTTCAAGATTTTGCCTAAGATTTCCAGATTAATTTTCAAGATTTTATAAGATTTCAGGGTTTCATTCATTTGAGATTTCAATGAAAGTGTATGAGATTTCACTGTGTTGGGGACCCTGTGGTTTGCAGGGGTCTGTAATGCCATGAATGGTCCCCTGCCGTAAGCTGTATTTGATAAGTGCCCACACCGGACAACTTTTAGCGGGGACAAGATTTGGTGTGACAAGTCTGGGTGTGGTCTGGCTACACAAGACTATCCACTGCATAAATGTAGGGTGACACAGAAAATGGCTACCCATATACATTTAAATTAGTACCAAACATTTCCTCTTTGTTTTGGTATAGGTATGGCCTACCTCCATGGACTCAAGAACCCCCTCATCCACAGAGACCTGTCTAGCAAGAATGTCCTACTAACTGAGACTGGAATTGTAAAAATAGCTGACTTTGGGCAGTCGAAGTTGCTAGGCGATCTCCAGGGTACCTTACAAACCACCCAGCCTGGCACGATAACCTATATGCCACCAGAGGCATTGGAGAAGAAGAAGAGATACACTGCGAAAGTTGACTCCTTCTCTCTCGGAGTCCTGTTGTTGGAGATTTGCACCCAAAGCCCTCCATCATCTTCTTTTGGTGGTATTGGTGTCATAGAAGAAGTGAAGCGTCGTGAAGATGACCTCCGTCTCCTTGACGATGCTCATCCCCTCAAACCCCTCATTGTCTGGTGTCTGCAGTATGAAGAGCTCAGACCTACTGTTGTTGGGGTACACAATCATGTGAACAGTGCTAAAGCCTCCAATGAGGCCATTGTGAGTTGTTGTTGTAGATGTAGCAGTTTTACATTAAATTTTTAAGTAATGTTTTCAGAGGTAGGAGGGAAATATGATATTAATATTGTTAAAACGAGGGAAAATATTTAGAATTGCTGCAAGTTTGGTATATTCATCTAATATTACTAATTTTAATGAAATTGTGAGTGGTTGTACATGAGCAATCACGGTTAAATATATATAATTACTTTAAATCATGAAAAGATTGCATATGTATGAAATACGTAGCTTGCGACTTGGCACTATTCACAATGTATTGTACTTGCGAATTGTAAATTGCAATTTTTTAGATTCCATAGTAAGAATGAACTAAAACTTCATATATGATTGTGTCATGAAAAATTGTGCAAAGAAAATCAATTTAACCCGAAATAGCAATCTTATTCTACACCAAGCCACAATCTTTTCATGATTTACGGCATGTGGGAAATTTGTTCTAATACTGTAGTCAGAGTATATTATGCAGTTTTAGACTATGTATGTATGTAAGTGTTACTTATAAGCTTATATTTATTTTCTCATCTTCTTGTGTCATGTGTATTGTTAACGGTTATGAATTGAGTAGTTGTTAAAATTTGACCACTCATCACTAGAGAGGCAATCCCCACAAAGCACACACAAACACAGATGACTAGCAAGCTGCTTTGATAAAGAATTCACCTTAATTGTTTCTGAAAGGATCGTTGCAAGCAGCTAGTGGGAGCCCTGGAGGAAGCGGAGAGTTTGTAACAGGAGAATGATGCACTTGAAGCTCTGCGTGAGAAAGAATCCAAAAGTGAAGTAGAGACACTGAGGAGAGATGTTGAGGATGCCAGAAGAACTATTGACAACTTACAGGTTAAATTTTGTACAATGCTTATATTATATGTCATAATGTGTTTGCATGAACATGCATGCAGGTGCACATATATGTGAATATAATAATTATGTACATACGTACTATGCATGTGCATTTGTGCATACATATATACTCTTATCATTCATATATGGGCTAGTACATATATTTTAATACACGTACCTTTTAGTATACAGTGCATGGAGTCTGGATAAGTCGAATCCCTAGGGACACCAAATTTAAATTAATTTAACTCATCAGAAGTCCTAGTTTATGTTAGTTTCACGGGTGTATATTTCACAGATTTTGTCTTTTAGCGATTTTCGCGTTTTAATATTCGCGGACGGCCATGTTTTGCCATTACACAAGAGCCCGATCTAAATTTTCGTGGGTCTAAACTTTGGCAGATGGCTTCCAATCCGCGAATACCACGAATATTAAACCACGCGAGAATTAAAGCGTATACAGTAGTTTATGTATGTAGTACTACGTACATATGTGAGTGTACACTTCAGACCCATGTGTACCTTATGTCTCTTGCATGTGTGTTTGTGAACAAGCTATTTGAAACTTGAAATGCAGCTTTCCCCTGTTTAGGATGATTTGATAAAGACAATGGAAAAATACACTAGAGTAATGGTTGAAGTGAAGGCACTTCGTGAGGAGAAGGAGAAGAGGCTGAGGGATACTACAGAGTGGGACAAAAACAGACAGGATTCTGTTAGGAAGCAAGAGGTGGTATCCAAGTTGGAGGTGTGTGTGTGTGTGTGTGTATGTGTGTGTGTGTGGGTGGGTGGGTGGGTGGGTGTGCATACTTGCGTATGTGTCTGCCTTTGTGTGTGCAAGTGTGTGCGTACATGTATGCATGCGTGCATGTGTACATGTTTATTGTATGTACATGTGTGTTTGTACATACAAATGTACATACATATGTATGTGTATTTGTGTGTGACTGTGGTTATGATTACGTTTTTTGTGTTTCTATGTACGTATGTATGTACGTAAGTATGTACAATCATATGTGCTTTATGCAAAGCAGGAATATTTGCAAATTATACGTGAATTGGACATAATAATTATTATAGGTACCTAAATTTACATGACAATGCTGTGTAGAATGTTGTGTGCTGTGGCGTATACTACTGAAAGTGCATTGTGCAATAGTGTACAACAGCAGTGTCTGTTTCCTGCCTTTGAGAAGTGTAGATCAGCTAGTGACCTGCATTCAGGCAGCAGTATGGTCACTGTGTAGGTATTGACCTTTTTGTAGGCGAAAGTAGAAGAGCAGCAAGAAGAAATAGATGCAAGAATACAACATGAACAAAAACTGATGGGACAAATTAAGGTACTAAAATACATATGTACATGTTTCCATGTGTAAGACACACAGGCCCACACACACATAGGCACACACACACACACACACACACACACACACACACACACACACACACATACACACACACACACACATACACACACACACACACACACACACACACACACACACACACACACACACACTTTCACACACACACACACACACACACACACACACACACACACACACACACACACACACACACACACACACACACACACACACACACACACACACACACACACACATACGCACACACACACATACGCACACACATGCACACACGCACACACATGCACACACAGCTATTTTGTTCACTGGTTATTATTGAGAACTGAAGAGGAGAATAAGTATTTGGAAGATATTGGAGCTCAACTGAAGGTTTGTATGTGTGGGAAGTGAGTGTGTTGTGTGCATGTGTGTGTGCATGTGCAATGGACCAGATGCACATTCCCTTATCTTAGAACAGGATGTGCAAGAGGGGATTGCATTTATCTACATAATCGACATACAGATATGCAGGCACGCATACATACGTACGTACATTGTGTAAACCAGGAATTGACATGCTTGTGGCATAACATTTGTACATATGAATTTACATACATACATACATTCGTCTGGATGTTTTGTCTGTAGAAACGTGCTAAAGATGCCGACAGATCCAGACAAGAACTTGAAGATGAAAATCTCACTTTTAAACAGATTGTGAGTTATCTGTCAACCTACATATGTACATACATACGTACGTACCTGTCCCTGTACACACGTATCTGCTTACACAGGTATGAATGCACAAGTGTATGTAATTACTTGTAGATGCACATGTACGTATGTACATGCATACATACGTGTGTAAGTGATTGTATTAATTTGCATAATTTTATGTTTGTTTTTATGTATCTGATTATACGTACGTATGTATATACATACATACACAGAATGGGAAGTAATGGTCAGCGTGTAGACTTGTTCTACCATTTTTATAATTTGTCTGACACCAAAAAATTTTGGGTCGTACATTTGGCTGAGCCCAACGTGGCACCAAGGGTTTGTGATTTGTGTAAGATTGCTACATGTTGTCACAAAATGTCTGAGCAAATTGAAATTTGGCGACCCAAAAAGTTATTGCAAGCACACATTTGCTCAGCTACCATAGATTCTTTATTCCTAACACTGTGTACATACATAATCATTGTGTGTCTGTTTTTTTAATTACGTATTGTTTGTTCATGCATTTTAAATTTGCTCTTTAACCATTCCTATTGTGGCTTTCTGAACAATATGTACAGACATACTTTTACCTTTCACAGTTTCTATACGTGTACTTATTCTACTGTGTCTGCGTAGTACACATGTGGGTAGGTGCTGATTGGGATTGTCTTGTAGGTTATTTTTTGAGTACTGGAAATATTTTATGTATGTCGGACTTAGAATTTGTGTTCTCTCGTATTCTTTTCAGATTGATCAGTTTCAATCAGATTTCAACCAGGAGCGTAAAGACAGAGAAGGAGCAGCTGGTCGGTTTGCCGATCAAGAGAAGCAATGGATGGAGCAGATCAAGGAGGCAAATGAAGAGAGGGTTCATCTGAAGGTAGTAAACACTCAACTGCAAGAAGAAACAGTTGCTTTGAAGCATGAGGTTTGTTTGTCTAATTTCATTTCTTTATTTTGTATTCCAGATTGATGCATATGCCACACCTGGTTAAGCAACAATATGTTGAGTAATGTAGCTACCGTATTGTGTAATCCGACAACAATGTTGTGTAATGTAGCTACAGTATTGTGTAATGTGACAACAATGTTGTTTAATGTAGCTACAGTATTGTGTAATATGACAACAAAGTTGCATAATGTTACAGTAGCAAGAATGTTGTGTTACGTATGTACTTATTGTTTTGAATTGCCAAACACAGTCTAGTAGTTATATGACATTCTCACCCCTGGCAGACAACCTACCTGACACTGTGTCTTCACGTCATAGCTTGTCAGCTCATCACAAGGGTTGCAGCATAGGAATTGAGGGTCTATGGTTGCAGTGATTGTTATGCGTACCTTGTATGTGTGTGGCTATCATATTCAAGTATGAGTTACCTCTGACATAATGTTCTTTCCACTGTCTTCCCACCAGGTGGATTCACTCAAGTTGGCAGCCCAAGAGAGGATGATTAAAGAACAGGAAACAGCTCATCGTAAACAGGAAGCTGAGCATAAGAAACGGGAAGCTGCCCTCCAGAAGCACATTGAAAGGCTAAACCTAGAGGGAGCAAAGATGAAAGCTGATTTGGCTGACAAGCACAGAGACAGGCAAGGAGCGAAGACCCTGGGAAATGCTTACCAGCGCCTGCATGATGAGAAGGTAGCCGTTGAGCATCAACTAAATACTGCCATGGAAACACATAAGCTGACAACTCAGCACATTCGTGAGTTGATGCAAGAGAATCAACATCTGAAGGCTTCCAATGAAGATGCCCGACATCATGTGGTGCAAACAACAAAAGAAATACAGGTTTGTTATTGGAGTGTTCAGCTTGCACGTCATGTTTCATGCATTATGTCATGTATAACATTGCATGGATTTGTGTTCTCTCAAAAATATAAAAACTGTTCGTTGTTTGAGGCAGCTGCAAGTTGCATATAGTTTTTGATGTCTTGCATGTGACTTCTTCTATGCATCAGCTAAACAATCACAGTAGCAGGGTATGCTCATACATGCATGTGTGTATCCATGCATCACTGTATGCGCTCAAATTTTTGCAGGGTGAAACATTCACAGATCAACAATTTTGTCAATTTTACGGCTTTTATTTTCATGGATCCCCCTCTAATCCTATACCGTTATTTAGCCTTTTGTTTATATAAACTTCAGTTTGTTTGTGAATGAAAGTCATTAGAGAATAGATTGAAGGCACTGCAGTGCTTCTCGACAACACCTGTTCATTAGACAGCCATTTTAGTCATTGCACAAGAGCTTAAGTGGACAACTGATCACAGGCTTAAACTTTTTGCACATGGTTTCCAATCCGCAAAAACCACAAAAGTTTCATCCTGCAAAATTTTGAGCACATACTGTACTTAAGTGCAGATATATATGTGCGTACTTACGTAAGCACCTCATACATATTATGCATTTATGTTCATGCTTGTCACCCAAGCACTGGTGCACACTGATGCATGCACCAACACACTAACGTTAAAGACTTTGCTATACTGCACTTTTGTCACATGCAGTCCCTTCAAGAACAGTATCGTGTGTTGAGCACTCAATTTGCAAAGATGAGAGACGAGAATGAACAATTGAGGAACAGATCTTCTGTCCCAACACAAGTGAGTATTGTTTTGTTTGTCTAGTATTGAGACACATACATACTACGTACGTATGTAGTCTATGTTTGTGATGACCGTGCAAGTGCAATGTGTGTGCATATATTATGGTACATACTTCATCTTATACGTTACACATTGCACACACATTATATGATGTCAAGTTGTAAGTACAGTGGATTGAACCTTCGATAATGGACTGCCCAAAGTAAGTCAGACACAATAAATGTCTCTACATACGTAGAACACAACTTACGGTCCCAGTACAATTCCTACAATAGATTCTGAACCTCCCAAGAGGAAGCGCTCCCTACAAAGAACAAATCGGCTGAATTTATGCTGTCCCCAGAGTGTCCTTTACTTGGAGGATCCACTGTATTATTCTGACATTGTATTGCTCTGGTAGTCTAGCCTGAGTTTTGTGTCGGGTCATTAATCCTTCTTTTCATGCGGTTCACATGACCATGGGTAGCACATTAGTATCAAATTCACCATCCCTGTCTCCACCACCCCCTCCCCCCACACACACACCACAGGTTCCTCCTCATATGAGAGCTGGGGCCAGAAAGAACCGTCCTGATTATTGAGCTGTCCTCATTACAGGGGTTAAAGGTGCTCTATGACAAAATATAGGAAATGATTTGGTTCCACTGATGTGTCCACATGCATAATAGAGGGGTGTCCACAATTTTGGGGTTGGATCAGAGGGGTTCTGCTGTACTGTCTTAATTTTACTGTGGCCATGATTGCCGCGCCACTGTTAAATTCACCATCACTATCTTCACCAACCTCCCTCCACACACACACACACACACACACACACACACACACACACACACACACACACACACACACAACAGGTTTCTCCTCAGATGAGAGCTGTTAAAGAAGAATCATCTTACCAGTCTCTTCCCCAAGGACTCTCTGCTTCTAGACAGAATAGACCACATTCAAATGAGAGTGAATTCACACACTCTAAACATATTTATAGAGGGCAACCAGACAATGCTGGACTGCATCCACAGCAAGGTGATCAGCAGCAGGTATTAAGTGACTGGCAAAATCCACAGTACAATCGGTCTCAGCAACCACCTGGTCAGTCTCTCCCACAGAATAATCTGTCACGCCCTCAATATGATGTGTCACGCCCTCAATATGATGTGTCACGCCCTCAATATGATGTGTCACGCCCTCAATATGATCTGCCACGTCCACAGTATGGTCAGCCACACCCACAGCATGATCGGCCACACCCACAACATGATCAGATACGCCCATCTTACGAAAAGACCCACCCAGTATATGGAGACAATCATAAATGGCAACCGGCAAAAACGACACAAACTGCTCAAACATATTCACCAGAAAATGATCTAACTGATAAAGACAGCCCTCCTAACTCAATGGAGCCAGTAGGACAAGAGGAGCATCTCCCACAGCCATTGCAGGTCGGCACTCAAGGTGTAGCGGGATGCCAATATAATCCTTCACACATGAGCACTTCTGTACAGTCGTTACAGCCAACTCTCGTTAACCGTGAAGGAATTACGCAAGAAATTAAAAGAGTAGCTGACCAGGAAAAGGAACCACCAAAGCTGTTAATTGTACCTGAAGGCACTGATGAGAAGCTGTGGCCGTACGATCCCAACCTTGTCTGTCCACATTGTGGTAAGAGGTTCCGTCATGGACAGATCAGAGAGTTCAGGTATCACATCAATGACGAGCATTCTCCCTCCTTGACATAGTTTGTGTCGTACTTCTTCAGTACTTGTGTGTGTGATAGCTATACAAGCATGGTTGGCATGCATTAATTTTGTATTTGACACAATTATACTATCATCACGTGAGTGAACACGCAAGCAAAAATTCACAATTATCACAAGGTTTGTATGTTTTTCTTTTGTACATGTACTCACTGTATATTTGTGTATAATATTATATTGCATGCAGCTTTATTAATAATAATTTGATTTATATAATGTATACATGTGTACATGCATGCATAATATGTATAGATTAATTTTATAGTACAGTAGAACTTGGATAGTAAGTACCCTCAAGGGAAGGAAAAATAGGTACTCACTATCAGAGGTACTTACTATCCAAGGTGCTTTCAATGGTATTGCATGAAGTAGGGACAGAGCAATGAGTACTCACTATCCAGGATCCGGAGTACCTACTAACAGAGTTTGACTGTATATGTGCATGACTTGCATGCATGTGCAGGGGCATAGCCAGAAGAAAAATAATGGCCCAGGGCTTCTAAAAGCCATGATCATCGGCACATATACGTGTACGTATAGTGCAAAAATAGTGGTATCATGGACACATTGTACTATAATAGTCTTTACTTACTGAAGCATGTGGTATCAACACTGTGGCCACATGCATGCATGCAAGGGAACACCACATTTGAGTTTGTAATGGTAGTTTGAAAACTAGTGTGTCAGATATTAGAAACAGCTAAAAAGAACACAAAGCATGCATGAATGTAGTAGAACAGCATTTGTTATGTGCTCTTAGTAGACGACATGTGCAGCTGCACATGCGTGCTATATATATAGGTGACATTGGAGAGAAGTGTTGGGATTAGTTGCATGATTGCATGATTAGTATATATACTGGTGGCTTCGGCTAAAAGGGATTTCTAATGAAGGGGTTTCCTGGCCATGGCAACCATGCATGCAGCTGCAGGAAACAATGGAGCCACGCCCCATGCAGCATGTGTATATACATGCATACATATTATGCATGCATATATTCTATAATATTATATTATTTGAATAATATTATTGCACAATAATTATTATTAATTTTATATAATAATATTTGCATTAAATTATATAACAATAAATTTTCAGTATATGTATTATAGTCTATAAGACAATGAAGGATCTGATCATGAATGACAGAACTAAGGGAGGGAGACTTGGGGAGGAGGGAGCAAATTCTGATGAATTTTGACAGCAACTCTGTGTAGACGCACACCGCTGCTCGTGAGGGCCCTTAACAACCGTTGCCAGGAAACATCATTCCCTACTTGTACCCACTCCTCGACAAGATGTAGACACTTTCGTTCAACACACAATGTCTCATTTTTGAGGGTGAAGATTCTGTTAGATAACCCTAATTCGTGTCCGAGATACTCCCATCTTGGGGCTAGTTCTGGTACGTATTCCACGAGAGTCTGAAGAGTTGGTGGGGAAAGTCCCTCAGGGAGGTCGCCCAGAGGGGTTGCTATGGTAACAAGAAAACAAAGCGTGCACACTACAATTAATCTTTAATCCAATATACCACACAGTATGAAGTAAAGTAGTGATAATGCAAAATTAAAAATTTTCCTTTTTGGCCTAATAACACGTGTACAAAATTTTTATTACCATAATACAGTGAAACCTCTGTAATGCGGCAATTAACCTTACAATTGAGACCAAGACATTTGGCCGGATTACAGAGGTGGTTGGAATAGAGAGGACAATTATGTGGGCAACCATTGCAGGTTTCACTGAAATATTATATTTATCATCAGTTTTACACACCCCTCTAATCCAGACCCCTGAATTGCAAACACCCCTCTAATCCAGACCCTGAATTGCAGATACCCCTCTAATCCAGACCCCTGAATTGCAGACACCCCTCTAATAAGGACACATGCCACTGGAACCAAATGATTCACCATGCTTTGCCATAGTACATCCTCAACCTCTGAAATGAGGATACCTCAACAATCAGGACAGTCCCTTTGGGTCCCAAGGGTGTCCGGATTAGAGGGTTCCAATGTATAGTATTCTCACAGGAAAACAACAGCACAACTCACAAGGTGGAGAGTTGTGGTTGGAGAAGGACTCTGGAATGTGGTCACTTAGGGCACTGAATACCTATAAAATAGTGCATGGGGGAGGGGATGATGAATGTGTGTGTGTGTGTGTGTGTGTGTGTGTGTGTGTGTGTGTGTGTGTGTGTGTGTGTGTGTGTGTGTGTGTACACGTGTGTGTGTGTGTGTGTGTGTATGTGTATGTGTGTACATGTGTGTGTGTGTGTGTGTACGTACGTGTGTGTGTGTACGTGTGTGTGTGTGTGTGTGTGTGTGTGTGTGTGTGTGTGTGTGTGTGTTTACACAGTGGTACCCCCGTTTGAGAGACCACCCTCGTAAAAGACACACACACCCTTTTGTAAGACCAGCTTTGCTGGTCACAAATGTATGTATGCCACACACTAAGTTCCTCTTCGTCAGAGACCACCTCTTTTGACAGACCACATATACATACTTTTTCACATGTCCCTAAGGCCGGGGTGGCCTCTCAAAAAGGGTACTACTGTAATATGTACATGTGTAGCATACAGACTGCTTGCATGTGCTTGTTGTACATGAGTAGACGTGCACAGACACAAGCAGCCCGACGTGGTGTCACATGACTCACTTGAACAGTTTCGTTTGATTGGTTCTTCTCCTTCGCCCTCCACAACCCCTCCTTCACGTCCTGCGCTAGCATCAGGAACATCTGAGAACGTGAAAATTTTACCAAAAAATTGACATTCAGTGTTTTTTCTTCAATGTGTAAAACACATACATAATATTGTGATATTGCACATGTGAGAACGATGAAAATGAAAATGAATACTTAAATTTTTTTTCCAAATAACTAGTTTAACGAGACAAATGCATGTTTTGTAGATTAATCAAGGGTGAAGGATGCATTAGTCAATTGATAAGACACACTACATGTACAGGTCAGTGTTCTCCCCAGAAGAATAACTCCAGGCATGTTAAACGAGAAGATACGTACACGCATACATACAACATCATAATGCGCAATGCATCACAAATTGCTTGCAGCTCCAGTTTTGGGTACTAGCATGATTTGTACTAAATACAGATGCATACATGTTATTCCCACAAATAGTGTTAAATTTTCAAAGTGGGCATGTTGGACCAACATGCCTTCAGATACCCGCCAGGGGAGAGCACTGTGTGTAAGACTGTGTTGGATGCTGTAAGGTACATACTTAAGACTAGTATAATGCTAAAACCGATTCAATGACCACATTTACACAATCTGAAATCAGCACGAGGTTGTACACGAGTGTACGTAAATATGAAATGAGTGTACACAAATGACACATGAGGAAATAACACACGTATACACGCACACACACACACACACATGTGCACACGCACACACACACACACACACACACACACACACACACACACACACACACAAACACATGCGTGCACGCACATACGCACACACACGCACACCCACACCCACCCACACACACACATACACGCACACACACACACACATACACACACACACACACACACACACACACACACACACACACATACACACACACACACACACAAACACACACACACAAATGGCACAAGTTTAAATAGCGCTCTCACTCCATTGGCCTCCTCAAGCTCTGCAATTCGCTCCACCAGATGTTGATTTTCGCTCTCAAGTTCGCACAACTTGTTAGCATGCCTCATTGTGACATCATCATATACCTACATTGACAAATTGAGTAGGATATTATACTATTACACTAGTATAATTACTACAATAATGTTGAGACTGAAAAACAAACCTGTATGTTATATCTGTGTGTACTGTAGTGTTAACTCATTACAACGAATCCCAGGAGACACTGAAAATTCCCCCCTATGATCATATATACGTATCACAAATTCACCAAAACCAGTGGTCTGGGTGACAAGTACGTATTTGTACACGAAATCATGCATAATTTTTTTACAAGTGCTTATCACTGTAGAAAATTAATATCCATACGTACATACATGTTCCTCTGTGTGTGTGTGTGTGTGTGTGTGTGTGTGTGTGTGTGTGTGTGTGTGTGTGTGTGTGTGTGTGTGTGTGTGTGTGCACAAGTGTGCATGTACTGGTGAGTATGTACATAATATGCATAAATAATCACACGTATGTGTGCATGCAAGCATGCTTGCATGCATGTGACTGTATACATATTTGTGTTGCTATGTATGTGGGTATATAGACATACATACTTATATATATGTACATACACACAACTACAAAATTACGTACGTACATTACATACCTACATACGTACCTTTTGGTGCGTCTCAATGTCACTATTCAATTTGTGATTCTGTTCCTCCAAATCCTTCACTTTGGAAAGGGCCTCTTCCAATGATCCTTGGAGACTCGCTATCATCTGCTGGAGTTGTTCATTTCTCACTTCAAGCTCGTCTTTGTCCTTCTTCAACCCATCCACCTGACACTCCAAATCCCACTTGTGTTTCTGAGGGTGAAGCAACCAGTACACGGTGTACTACTGTCCATGTAGACCATGCACACATAGACACACTTGTGTAGTGTTACCTCTCCAAACAGAACACTCTTGGGACCAGAGAAAAGGTTCAGTTTAGAGAGGTTCTATATGTACAGGAAATATAGAGAGCAGGACTTGAAAACACATTCAGCTTAGAGAGTGTGTAGATTACAGAGGGTTTGGTGTAGAGAGGTTTCACTGTATATACATACATACATACATACACAGATATGTATCACACACATGTACATGCAAACAGGTACACACACACACATACGTACACGCTCAACACACATACATGCACATATGCATGCACATGTACACATATATACACACACGGATTCAAGCACACAGACATACATGCATTCACACACACACGCATGTATACATGCACACCCACCCACCCAAGATATCACACACACACACACACATGTATACATGCACATTCACCTACCCACAATATCACACACACATACATGCATGCATGCATGCATACACACGTGCGCACACATAAACACACACACACACATACCATGTGACTTGTGTTATCTTGATGAAGTACCTCTTTCTCTTCCTTTAGCTTCTCAATCTTGTCGACTGCACTCCAAGATCTAGTGGAAGAGAAAATATCAGAACTTCAAAAATATCCAGATAACTTAATTCATACATGCTACCATTATTCAGGTTTACTACGCGCATATATATACATCCAATTTTCTACACGACTCACATGATGCACATGCAAAAACATAACATACTCTACACCATTACAATGGAAATTCGATTTGTTGCCTTGTGTCTGCAAGGAAGCAGTTTGTTGTTCACTTCAATGTCTGCACAAAGGGGGTTTGGTCGAATCGTAGATAATGTATGGTCGAACCCCCTCAAATCCCCCCCCACCCTAGATGTGTATACAGCCCATGACTACTTAGTCCCTTGAATGGTCTTCTTATATATTCAAAGCATGCAAGTTGTCCTACGCATGAGTACACAGCTTATCTGTATAATACTATGTACTAAAGCATGCATACAATCGGCAGTGTAAACAGTTGTAAAACTGATCAACACTAGATGATAATGCTACCCACAAGCATACATACAAGTACGCGCGTGCGCACACACACGGGTGCATGTATGCATGTGTGTGTGACAATACCATTACATAATTTAAGTTCAAATTAAAGTTGTAAATTAAAAGTCTAGAAAGCAGACTCATCACATATATTAGCTAGCAAAGGAGCAAGTGAAAAAAGACCAGAGGATCTGGAGGATCTGGAGGGTCTGGAGGGTCTGGAGGGTCCGAATGATCTGGAGGGTCTGGAGGGTCTGGAGGGTCCGGAGGATATGGAGGATCTGGAGGATGCGGAGGATCTGGAGGGTGCGGAGGATCTGGAGGATCTGGAGGATCTGGAGGGTGCGGAGGATCTGGAGGGTGCGGAGGATCTGGAGGATCTGGAGGATCTGGAGGGTGCGGAGGATCTGGAGGGTGCGGAGGATCTGGAGGGTCTGGAGGGTGCGGAGGATCTGGAGGATCTGGAGGGTGCGGAGGATCTGGAGGGTCTGGAGGGTGCGGAGGATCTGGAGGGTGCGGAGGATCTGGAGGATCTGGAGGATCTGGAGGGTGCGGAGGATCTGGAGGGTGCGGAGGATCTGGAGGATCTGGAGGATCTGGAGGGTCTGGAGGGTCTGGAGGGTCCGGATGATCTGGAGGGTCTGGAGGGTCTGGAGGGTCTGGAGGATATGGAGGATCTGGAGGGTCTGGAGGGTGCGGAGGATCTGGAGGATCTGGAAGATCTGGAGGAAGCTATACAATGTGGTGGAAGATGCACATCCCATGCAACCATAGTCTCGTGTAGCCAGACCTCTTTCCAGTTCTCTACACTTCTGCTTCTGACCAATGGATGACGTCAATGGAAAATGGAGGAACGGATTGACTACTCTACACTGTCTCAACGTACCCCACCTGCCCTAGTGTTTCCTCTGGACATAGCTGGACCTTTATAGAAATGCCCATTGTCTACAAAGATTTGAATCCAAGTGAGACCTCGTTCGTTTTGATTGATTTACAGAGTACTAATTATTATATTTTCTGTTTATTTGTTCTTATGTTTATTTTTAATTTAATGTATTAATTTCAATATTACATTCT
Source organism: Halisarca cf. caerulea (assembly GCA_963170055.1). Taxonomy (NCBI): domain Eukaryota; kingdom Metazoa; phylum Porifera; class Demospongiae; order Chondrillida; family Halisarcidae; genus Halisarca; species Halisarca cf. caerulea. The sequence goes on from CAUJGJ010000434.1 coordinate 1,269,272, forward strand.
GACCCACTATAAAAAGCATTGCAAGCCTTCAAAGTAGGACACCCGCCTCATACAAGGAACACTAACTGCATACAATGAATGAAAGTACAAAAGAATGAATTCTTACTGGGATTGTATTGAATTCCCGCCACTGGGGCGCGAGTCTCCATCTACGGTATCCACGTGCACGAAATCTTCTTCGTCCACCCAGCTATCGGTACTGCCAACCAAGGCAACGGCATCGTCCAACGAGAGGGTCTCTGACAAAACAGGCTTTTTCTTCCTCGTCAACTTCTCGCTCATGCTTGCCAATGGACAACCTTGTCCTAACTTCGATTTCTTCTTTAGTTTTAAACTCATTATTCTGAAAACCTCTTGACTATTCGAGTGGCCACTTGAGATACAAGTTTGTTCACCACTTGAGCTTTGCCACAAGATGTGTTGACTCTGCACGGCCGGGGATTTTTTCTGCAAATTCTGTTTACGACCACTCCTTTAGGCTGAGGGTTTCCCTCTGTAGTCCAGCAAGGTAGACTACCCTCTATAGTCCAGCAAGGTAGACTACCGAGGGACGAAGGCGTCAAGTGGATAATTAGTCTAGTCTCGTTCCCAGCCTCACTTCCGCCCGCCATTTTATTCCACGCGTCCTGCGTATCCAGACATGTGCCTACATTTTTCTTCAATTTCAGAGCTCAAAATGGAGGATGTACATGGTGTTGACGACGTCAGAGAAGTATAATAGAACTACGTAATGGACAATACGTCTGAATGTTGGAAGTCATACATTGTCGGAAGCAATCATGTGTGTTTCCGAGCAAGTGGTCAATATAAAAAACCCGCTTTACTGCTGCAGCTCTCAACCGAGCGAACGAGTATTGTGTCGTATACCGATCAGTGCAAGAAGTTATAAGAGTCGCTAGACGAGTATCTAATACGCTACAATGGCAGGAGAATTTCAGTTAGCACCGATTAGCGGAAGGTTTAAGAGCGGTTGGGACAGCAACGACTTACAGTTGGAGCTGAGAGTGGACGTGGATGCCATCAGACCTCACGCACAAGTCCTTAACGTGATCAGTGGAGATTTCTTCAAACGGGGTCCAAGTGAGACCTCGTTCGTTGCTGGCTTCATCTGCAAAGAGTGGCAGAAGGTGGAAGATGATGCAACCCATGTTCGCATCACTGGCCAAGCAATGGTGTTTAACAACAAAGATATGCTCTCTCTCCTACTGGACATCCAATTGTCAAAGGTTAATAAAAGGGCCACTGTGAGTGTGGACTTCAAGAATGGGCATCTTCACGGAATGCCTTCTTCATTGATGTTCAATTGCATTAGGGTTTCCAAGTATTTTCGCACTGTCCAATTGGACGTGGACTACCAGGACATCAAATACTGCATGCCTGTATTCAGAACACTGTGGCACAAGGGACTTCATGCCAAGTATGGGGACATGGAATACAGTGTCTTTGATGCCTACAAGGAAGCTGGAATTGACTTTGCCAGGGACGAGAAACTTTCTGGAAATATCGTTGAAGATCCGGATGATAGTGACGAGTGGAAAATGGAGGAATTAATGGAGAAACTGAAGCTGGAGGTTAAGCGATGGACGAACCAGCCTCAATGCTGGAAAGTATGGTTCCTTCTAGCAGACAGATTTGCCCACAAGCAGCTAAAGGGCATCATGTTCGATTTCCACCAGGACAAGGGTAGAAATGGAGCAGCCGTTTTTGTGGATCTCCATAGAAACTTGCCTCCCTGGCAACGATTTGGCAAGCCGAAAACTAAGAAGGAGGTTGAAGCACTCTGGGACTATCTCTTTACATGTGTTCACGAGATCGGTCACGCTCTTAATCTGTCCCATGCCTTTGCAAGTAGTCGCTTCTTCCCGAAAGGTAGGGAGAGTGCACTATCTTGGATGAATTACCCAGAAAAGTATTCTAGTGGAGAAAAACATGGATATGCTGACTTCTTTGTTGACTTTCGATTTGAATTTGACAGATTTGAGCTGATGTTCATGAGACACGGCTACTACAATGATGTGAAACCAGGAAACAGTTCTTTCTGTGGTTTGAAGGTCTTGAGAGAATTCTTTTCAGAGGAGGTCAAGAGTATGCCCGAACTAGCGTCTCCCACCATCCTGTCTCCTCTACCCCAGCCTGTGCCACACAACTTCCTCACTACTGCCACTAAGTTGTGATTTTCATGGAATCGGATTCAGATTCTGAATTTTTAATTTTGAATTTGAATCAGTTTGAGTTTTGTTGAGTCATGTTACTTCAGAAACAGCCGCATGTATTGGACTGTTGGAGAACATTTTTATATGTGCTGATTTTATATGCAATAATCAATTTTTGAACTGTACATAATATTTTTCAGTATTGTTTTATAACTCACATGTTACATTTACACTGACATTAACCAGTTGTTATTATGTTTGAACACTTTTTTGTAACAAATTATACTTCTTGTATCTGTACGTTAATTTTGTTAAATTAAATGTATTTATAATTATAATGATGTTAAGGAGTAATCGTCGCAAATAATACTGATCAGCTCTGTGGCACAACTAACTGCGGGCCGGGTTGACTGGTGAGGGACACTGTGCCAGAATGATTGCATACTCATAATTCAGAGGTACTGAATTGCTAGATTCTGTGCCATACATTAGACAGGGGCTCAACAGCCAACTCGAGTTGGGCCACTGAGTTGAAGACTGAACTGAGAAGCAGTGCAGAAACTAACATCAGGAGGAATTAAGCACTACACTAAACCAGATCAGTCTCGTCCCACTGGATAAGACTGCCACGTGTCGTGGGGTGGCCGTGAAGTCCTTCCTGTAATTCTAGCGCATGCAGACAATAGTTGCAAGTCCACGAGGTTCAATCTGGTGGCCATTTTTGTTGGATTACGCAATCACATTGAAGGATAAACGAGAGGAAAACAACATTATGGATCAATCGAGGAGAAGATCCGCGGAACGCAAGGACGAGATGGTGGCGTCTGTGTCTTCACTGCCCCAGAGGTCCGAAATTACCTCTAGATCCCACGTGATTCACACGTGCTGTTGTTGTTGTTCCTGGTGTAAATAAAAGTATATTTGTATGCTATCCATGCTCCAGACAATCATTACTGATCACGAGTTTCATCATAGATGATACAAGCGTTGTATTATCTACGATTTGATCACAGACTCTTCGTCTGTGATTTGATCATAGGCCCTTCATCTGTGATTTAATCATAGATTTGATCATAGACCTTCTGTCTACAGTTTCATCATAAGTCTTTTATAGTATCTGTGTTTTGATCAGTACAGCTTGAATTCATTTTAATCCTCTTTCTCAATGGTATACTATTGTCTCTGATTATCTCGAATACAGTGTGTGAATGTTATCTGTTGTTTTCACATGTACGTACTGTGTGATACAGATTTCTCCCCGTGTTGTATGGCAATGATGTGATGCAGTGAACCTTGCTTAGTACGTGCATACCTTGAAGGGGACGCACAATCAGTACTTATTGTCAGAGGTACATACTTGCTATCAGGTTTGGTTTATGTACATGAGGTATACACAGGGACATAATGAGGAGTACTTACTATCCAGGAGTGTGTGCTAAACCAGGTACTTACTATCAGGGTTGGCTTAAGTACATGAGGTATACACAGGGACAGAATGAGGGCCATTTACTATCCAGGAGTATGTACTAAACCAGGTACTTACTAAGCAAGTTACATTGTAACTGGTTTGTGCATGTGTGATGCAAATAACCCTCTTAGTGCATGAAGACGGTGTAATACGTACGTAAATGTCGCAATATGAAGCCATATACATTGTGGGTACACATAGCTTAGAGTATCCATGGTTACCTTGGCTTGGGGACTGTTTTTCTTGTACCACTTCAATTACCACTTACCTGACATCACTGTCAGTGTTATATTAATTTTACCATGTCATAACAAATTCATATTGAGTGTAAAACACATGCTTTTCCTACAATGTACAATTGAATTGCATGTAGGTATGACTTAAGTGCAGTCTTTGCTGAGGCTGAAATCATTTTGATTCGTAGGAACTGCTAGAGGAAGTAGGTGATTGATAACGCTGACTTACTGGCTTCTATAGTGTGTGATATGGCAGTCAATTCACTGTAGACTGTTTTGTGTGATGCTGTCTAAAATGTTTAATGCTTGACGTCATGCTGAATTGCATTCAGGGACTCCTTATGTGAATGGGCAGAGAGAGGGGATTTCATGGAAATTGACATGTGTGTGTGTTGTGTGTGTAATGTGTGTACACATGTGTCGATTTCCGTGAAGTTCCATCTGCGTATGGCAACTGTCTTCCACGAATGGAGATGGATTTTGCAGTCTTATGCAATGAAACCTCTACGATCTAGCATACCTCAGCAATCCAACATTTCCCCCCTATCGGATCGTAAACAAGCCTTATTCAGGTGTACAGTGGAAATGTGTTAGCACTAACTCGCTTGTTATGAGGGGACATTCTGGTTGGGGCAGCAGATGACCCCTTCAATGCTCCTAGTATGTAATGCAGTTAATTGATTGTTCTGATAACATGAAATTGTGATAAAATGAACATTTTTCATAGTCCCTTGAGTTTAAGTGGGTTCCACTGGAGCTGAGATTGCTCATAGTAGCACAACCTCATTCGTCTGATTTTCAACCTTTGCATGGGTAGAATTGAATGCAAGCTGTAGCCATACGTACATATATCCTGATGTATGGAGATTTTATGGCCGTATGTAATGTACGTATGACAGGTGGTGGTTTTATACAGTGGCCACTATAGACAGGTGGCTCTTTTATACAGTGACCACTATAGACAGGTGGCTGCTTTATACAGTGACCACTATAGACAGGTGGCTGCTTTGTTATACAGTGACCACTATAGACAGGTGGCTGCTTTATACAGTGGCCACTGTAGACAGGTGGCTGCTTTATACAGTGACCACTATAGACAGGTGGCTGCTTTATACAGTGACCACTGTAGACAGGTGGCTGCTTTATACAGTGACCACTATAGACAGGTGGCTGCTTTATACAGTGACCACTATAGACAGGTGGCTGCTTCATACAGTGACCACTATAGACGGGTGGCTGCTTTATACAGTGACCACTATAGACAGGTGGCTGCTTCATACAGTGACCACTATAGACGGGTGGCTGCTTTATACAGTGACCACTATAGACAGGTGGCTGCTTTATACAGTGACCACTGTAGACAGGTGGCTGCTTTATACAGTGACCACTGTAGACAGGTGGTCGTTTTATACAGTGACCACTATAGACAGGTGGCTGCTTTATACAGTGGCCAATATAGACAGGTGGCTGTGTTATATAGTGACCACTATAGACAGGTGGCTGCTTTATACAGTGACCACTGTAGACAGGTGGCTGCTTTATACAGTGACCACTATAGACAGGTGGCTGCTTTATACAGTGACCACTATAGACAGGTAGCTGCTTTATACAGTGGCCACTATAGACAGGTGGCTGTTTTGTTACACAGTGACCTCAATAGGGAGCGTCAATGCGACATGTTTGCAATGAGTACCAATCATCTTCCCTTCCTACAACAATTTGCATGTGCTGTCATTCTCTCTTTTGCTTTAGTTTGAAGAGGAATTTTCGGGAAACAGGACTCATGGAGAGACCCCTTCCGGGAGCTATTTCTCATCGTCATGGCGACAAAAGTGCCCTAGCAATAGGAGTAGATGGACCAGCCGCGCTGAGATCACTATCGGAGGATTTTAGCCACAAACTCGACAAGGAGAAGAGCAAAAGGGAGCAACTGGCAAAGACTGTCAGGTAGGCTAGAGAAGGAAGTGTAACTTATCTTTTTGTGTTTTGCTGACTCGATTTGTTCCTTGTTGAAGAAATTATATTTGTATTAAATTTAGATAGTATTTACTTGCGTTAATTTTAAGGATTTTCCTAAATACAGTAGAACTTGCTTAGTCATTGCCTGGTTTAGTACATACTCCTGGATAGTAAGTACTCCTCATTCTGTCCATGTGTATACCTCATGTACATGAACCAACCCTGATAGTAAGTACCTGGTTTAGTACATACTCCTGGATAGTAAGTACTCCTCATTCTGTCTCTGTGTATACCTCATGTACATGAACCAACCCTGATAGTAAGTACCTGGTTTAGTACACACTCCTGGATAGTAAGTACTCCTCATTCCGTCTCTGTGTATACCTCATGTACATGAACCAACCCTGATAGTAAGTACCTGGTTTAGTACATACTCCTAGATAGTACGTAAGTACTCCTCATTCTGTCCCTGTGTATACCTCATGTACATGAACCAAACCTGATAGCAAGTATGTACCTCTGATAATAAGTACTGATTTTGTGTCTTCTTTGAGGTACATACTAAGCAAGTTTCACTGTATGTACATATACATACAGTTGAAACTCTCTATAATGATCCCTGGATACAGCGAACTCACTGATATAATAAACATGGACCTTAGAATGTACACCTATTAGCTCTATTGCTAATGAACCATGATGTAGTGAACACCCTGATGTAGTGAACACCCTGGTGTAGTGAACTTTTTCAGCAGTCCTGAGGTACGTAGTTCATTATAGAGAGGTTTGACTGTATGTACTAAGTAAGTCACTTGCTGAGCTTCCTCAGGTATGCACATGTGGGCCAGCACAGGCATGGCACAGGAAGCATGGCGGAAGTCCCACTGGGTATGCTGCGACACTGCATTCCTTTATCATATATCTTGAGTATGTACTTCCTGTCAGCATGCGTAAGTATGACGAGATAATTTTAGGAAATGTGTGTGAAATATGTATAGCTGTGAGTAAAGTAAGCTTTGCTCCTGTGTCTTCAAAACCACAGAATCCTATAAGCAATTTTTACAGACTTTTTCTCTAGCTGTGAGCGCCGGCGATTGCCGAATTGCCCCCTTTTTTAATTGATTAATGCATACCATAAAGATGGCTGTGTTCCTGTCTGTAGCCCATGCCAGTATCAATTTCAAGGATCTATTCAAATCTGAAGGATATTGAATCCATTAGTAATCTATGGTATATGGTATAGAATAGTTAGTAATGGATTGAGTATCCTTCAGATGTGCTTACTGAAGGAATAGAACATTAAGTGGTACTGCTAACTGGTATGGGCTACAACAGGAACATGCTGGAACTTGACTTCAAATAGTGGACTCTCCAAAATATGGACAGAGTACAAAAACCTCTCTACAAAGGACACGGCTTGAGGTCCCAATATACATCCTCCCTATGGTTCTTATACATTTTGCTCCTCCCAAAGAGGACAACCTCCTCAGAACAAATAGGGCTGTCCCAAAATGTCCTTTATTCAGAGG
>CAUJGJ010000434.1:1279116-1281616 GCA_963170055.1 Halisarca cf. caerulea
ATGGCAAATGAATAGGTGGTATGCAAACATACCCTCAGCAGATATACAGCTACTATAAGGCTTCTTCAACTACAGTAGAACTTGCTTAGTATGTACATGGATACACACTCCTGGTTAGTAAGTACTCTTCATTCCGTCCCTGTGTATACCTCATGTACATAAACCAACCCTGATAGTAAGTACCTGGTTTAGTACATACTCCTCATCCTGTCCCTGTGTATACCTCATGTACATAAACCAACCCTGATAGTAAGTACCTGGTTTAGTACATACTCCTAGATAGTAAGTACTCCTCATTCTGTCCCTGTGTATACCTCATGTACATAAACCAACCCTGATAGTAAGTACCTGGTTTAGTACATACTCCTGGATAGTAAGTACTCCTCATTCTGTCCCTGCGTATACCTCATGTACATAAACCAACCCTGATAGTAAGTACCTGGTTTAGTACATACTCCTAGATAGTGAGTACTCCTCATTCTGTCCCTGTGTATACCTCATGTACATAAACCAACCCTGATAGTAAGTACCTGGTTTAGTACATACTCCTGGATAGTAAGTACTCCTCATTCTGTCCCTGTGTATACCTCATGTACATAAACCAACCCTGATAGTAAGTACCTGGTTTAGTACATACTCCTGGATAGTAAGTACTCCTCATCTGTCCCTGTGTATACCTCATGTACATAAACCAACCCTGATAGTAAGTACCTGGTTTAGTACATACTCCTAGATAGTAAGTACTCCTCATTCTGTCCCTGTGTATACCTCATGTACATAAACCAACCCTGATAGTAAGTACCTGGTTTAGTACATACTCCTGGATAGTAAGTACTCCTCATTCTGTCCCTGCGTATACCTCATGTACATAAACCAACCCTGATAGTAAGTACCTGGTTTAGTACATACTCCTAGATAGTGAGTACTCCTCATTCTGTCCCTGTGTATACCTCATGTACATAAACCAACCCTGATAGTAAGTACCTGGTTTAGTACATACTCCTGGATAGTAAGTACTCCTCATTCTGTCCCTGTGTATGCCTCATGTACATAAACCAACCCTGATAGTAAGTACCTGGTTTAGTACACACTCCTGGATAGTAAGTACTCCTCATTCTGTCCCTGTGTATACCTCATGTACATAAACCAACCCTGATAGTACGTATGTACCTGTGACAATAAGTACTGATTTTGTGTCCCCTTCGAGGTACGTACTTAGCACGTTTCACTGTATGTACTAAGCAGGCTTCTCTGTACTTGCAAGGCTTCCTCAGGTATGTATTTTAGGGACAGCTCTGTCGTACAGGAAGCATGATGGAACACTTTGCATGCCAACTGTCCATTCTGGTACTAGAGGGTACTTCCCAAATGACTCAGTGGTAAATTTACATCAATCAAAGCTTAGCTGAGCTGTCATTAAACACAGTCACATCTGATTTATCCGAAACTGGTTTATCCGGTAACCTCATTTATCAAACCCTCTGTTGCAAATCTCCATCTCTATAAGCTGTAACAGTACACGATTTTATCTGGTTTATCCAACACCTGGTTTATCCAGCACCTGGTTTATCCAACACCTGGTTTATCCAACACCTGGTTTATCCAACACCTAGTTTATCCAACACCTGGTTTATCTGACCCATTTGTAACGAACAGATGTAGTCAGCTAAGCCAGATTCCACTGCGTGTGAATTAGGTACATTTTACATATTTGGGTCTAATTTTATTATGAGAGGAACCTATAGTAATAGAAATAACTGAATAGTGCACTGTCTACTGTGGTCACAATGGACTCACTGTTCTGGTGACGTGGACAAGTTTCATTGTCCAAAAATCCTTACAATAGAGTATTATTAAACTAGTAACCTGAATATAGTTGTGGCATTCGCATGCAATGTGCCAGCTATTCAACCCTTAAAAAATTGATTAGGAAAGTCTTCATGTTTACAGCATTGTCCACTGGTGTTGCACAGTTGTAGGGTAGAACAGGAAGAAAGTCCACTTGTTCATACTTGAAATGTATGCATGCATTGTCTAATATGTTTGTGTGTGTGTGTGTGTGTGTGTGTGTGTGTGTGTGTGTGTGTGTGTGTGTGTGTGTGTGTGTGTGTGTGTGTGTGCACATACATGTGAACATGTGTGTGTGTGTGTGTGCGTACGTGCATGCACATGCATGTGAACATGTGTGTCTGTGTGTGTGTGTGTATGTGTGTGTGTGTGTGTGTGTGTGTGTGTGTGTGTGTATTCGTGCATGCGTGTGTGTTCATGTGTGTGTGTGTGTGTGTGTGTGTGTGTGTGTGTGTGTGTGTGTGTGCATGCATGCGTGCATGTGTGTGTGTGTGAAATACAAACTTTGACTGTGTACCCAATGTAGTACGGTCAATTCTTGTAAATCCACCAAACTCTTTTTTCCTCTGTCAATTTCGTGCATGAATTAATTGTTTGAGTACATATTGATTTAGATAATCCACCAAACTTGTTAATCCACCCAAATTTTTCA
>CAUJGJ010000434.1:1286616-1301616 GCA_963170055.1 Halisarca cf. caerulea
GAGTTTACAAGTTGTCTGCACTTGTTGAATCAGATAATAGCTTAGCCTAATGAAATATATAATAATAATAAACATGTACTAAGTACTTTTGATTTACTGTATGCATGAGTACTGCATGAGTGCATGTGTTCCCTTAATCTAAGCTCAAGGTATGACATTGTAGACCATATAAACAGTGGACACTACTATCACCAGAGGATCCAAGAACTTCTTCATAAATCAGACTAACTCTGAATATGGTCGTAGAACGTTTGCCCATGCAGGTGCAAAAGCTTGGAATAGTCTTCCACTCAAAGTCAGAAGCCTGGGATTTAAACCGTTCAAGTTGGCAATATCTTCTATATTATCAGTATCTTGATTGTCCTTGTGTTTTTTGTCTTTGTCTGTGTATTTTTTGGCCATTTTTGATTTTATGTATACAATTACACTGTATTTGATTGTCCGTCTCGATCGTCTTGTTGTGTATCTTGTTTCTTTTGTAATCTATATCTTTTTTCCTCTTAAATCTCTCTTGTGCAATTCTCTGCCTTTATCCATCTCTTTTTATTCATTTTTGGATTTAATGTCTGTGTATGTATTTGCCGCAGGCAGGATTCTCCTTTAATCCAGCTATTTGTGCTGTGGTGATCTCCTGTTTAAATAATTTAAACTTGATAAACAGTGGAGTCTCGTTATAACGAACACACTTACAACGATTTTCTTTTATAACGAGGTAAAAGTCTAGTCCCAAGTCCCAATTAATACAGTCGTTATAACGGAATTGTTATCATTATAACAAACACGCATATAGCGAATATTCGTTTGTAACGAAGGAGAAGGTGCGACCGCATCGTGATTTTGTGACTTTATAGTGAATTATGGGGGGACACAAGCAACAATCACTTAGTCTTTAGAAGAAAATGGACCTTATGGACAGTGCACCACCATCGATATAAGAAAAGGAAGGAAACTGCAGCTGATCATGAGTTTGGCTTACCACCCAATGCGCTTTCAACGTTACTGAAGAATTACACACAAGGAACAAGTAAAACTTACTTATTCCTTTAAACAAAGATTGATTTTGGGTTGTTTGATTGTATTTGTTACTTACATGTCATTTTACTGTACAACTATTAGTGTCATTTTGATTTGAAATGCATAGTGTGTGTATTAAATATACATTTCTCTTATAGTGAATTTCTTTTATAAAGAATTATTTTAGCCTCCCCCTGAGATTCGTTATAATGAGACTCCACTGTATATTATGTACTATTATAAGCAAATGTACATAAATTAAAATTAAATACGAACTACAAAAATATGAAATGTATCCAAAATACACACACTGTCAGTCAGATTCTGAATCTGTTATAAAAATCGTAAATGAAGTAGTATAAACCAATTATACAAAAACTAACACAAGTTACTGTATCAATTTTGATGTAGCTGCAATATATTCACTTCATTTGTGACAGAATTTTTGTCTCAATTCGCATGGCAAGCTGCCGGTAGTTCAGCTTGACAAGTACATCCAGTAGGCCACGCCACGATGCAGTGGTTAGAGTTGTCCACTTCATTAGGACATGAATGCATTTGTCACACTCACGTGTATTGGCTTTACGCTCCACGCCCACGGCGCCTTCTAGGCCAAGTGCTATCCCCAGATGCTCCCAGATGACAGTTAACTCTTGAAAGAACTCACACAGGTATATCAGATTGACTTTGGGCACTAAATATTGTTATGATGAAAACGTTATTAATGTAAAAATGAGACGAACGTGAAAATAAATACTATAATCATTTGAAATCAAATGACAATGTACTCATAAGCACACAAACATTCATAAAGAAGTACATCAACAATCACACGTGTGTTAAACACACACACATACGCACACATGCATGCACTCCCTCAACCCCCATCCCCCCCCCCCCCACACACACAGACACACACACAAGCAACTCACAATCACAATCCCTGTGGCTATCAAACCATGTAACAGCTTCCTACAGTACATGCATACAGAAGCAAAAATGTCCACCATAAGAATTCTATCATCATTTGTGTGTATCTTCAGTATTATACACAAACCTCCAAGTTCTCCTCTCTATAGGCATCATCCAATGCAGATTGAAATGTCTACAAGTGTACATTGTCAATCACATGCATACACTTCTAACATATTGATCATCCAATTCAACTAAGCTCAAAAGGCTGACCTTATAAACTCCTTGCACTTTGCGCTTCAGCTTTTCCTTCTCCATTTGTTCCTTCTTTAGCTGTTCATCCTTATCCTACATGACAAATGAATGCAATCAGTATTAGATTCTGCAATTTTGCTTATAAGCAGCCACGTAAACATGCACACATCAGCACACACACACACACACACACACACACACACACACACACACACACACACACACACACACACACACACACCTATACAGACACACGTGCTTACACACGCACAGTCATGTACCCCCCCCCCCCCCACACACACATACACAGACACACGTGCTTACACATGCACATGCATGTACCCGCGCACACACACACACACACACACACACACACACACCACACACACACACACACACACACACACACACACATACACTGACACAGACGCATGCATGTGCTTGCACACGCACATGCATGTACCCGCACACACACACACACACACACACACACACACACACACACACACACACACACACACACACACACACACATACACTGACACACCCACACCCCACCCATACCTACACACACACACATACACACACACACACACACACACACACACACACATACACATAACACACACACACACACACACACGCACACACACACACACACACACACACACACACACACACACACACCATTGTTTTAATAATTATATATTATAAAACATAAGGGGGGGGGGGAACTATATATGCATATACAGTAGAACCTCGTTAGTAAGAACATTGTTAATGAGTAATATCTGGTTAGGAAGTACAAGGATATGATACCCCAGCTTATAACCCATAATACTAATCTATATGGTTAGCAAGTACTACTGATAGTGAGTAGCAATTGGGAGGGTCCCCAGGTGTACTCACTAATGAGGTTTGACTGTACCATAACATGTACTATAACTTTGTAAGGGAGTCTGGGGCATCCCAAGAAAAAAAATGTTTTTAGTCCTTACAAATGAATGTACTATTCTTAGGCCACTTTGACCATTCTTGCATTCAATTTGGTATAATATATACTAGATTCTGAAATAGCTAGGTCTTTGCTGTTAAAGTAGATCATCATCCATGTATGGCATGGTATAAACTTATTAAACAAAATTTTAAATGAAAATCTGCACACTGGTACACAAGTGCACACTAATCAAACCTGTAGTTGTTTTCTTAGACTTTCTATAGTGCGTTTTGCTTCCTGAAGGTTATTTTCATGATCATTATTAGCCCTTTCACAATTGGCCTTTAACACTTGCACACCCGTTTCCAACTCTCTGTGGATCAAGGTGAATAGCTAGTCCTTACTGTATAATATACAAACCTTGCACTCACTAATGAAATCAAGTGTGTGTGCATGTGTGTATATGCGCACACACGCACATATACGTGCACACACACACACACACACACACACACACACACACACACACACACACAGATACACACATTCATGAATGCACACAATGTACACACACACACATGCATTCATGAAAACACACACGGAGTCAAAAACTCACACACACACACAAACACATACACACACACACATACACACACACACACACAAGCACATAAGTACACAAGCATTCACACACACACACACACACACACACACACACACACACACACACACACACACACACACACAAAGCACACACACAAAACACACATGTACATTATACTGACCTATTACTGTTTTTCAAATCACGATTCTCCTTTTCCAGAATAGGGACTTTGTGCCTCAGTACGTGGGTCTCAGATAGCACAGACCTTCATGACGGTATAGAAACACAAAACCTTTGAAATATTTGGATTTTCGATATCAGTCGCCAAAAATTGCCGAGCGAGATGGGTCGGCTACACCAGACTAGAGTACTTAATATTCACGGTAATTACCAACCCAGGTACTTACTAACAAGAGTTTGCATGACTGTAATATTATGTACATACATTCAAAGAATTGCATACGGCATTGACAATGCTGCAGTATGCAAAGAGGGGAGAGGTCTGTGGGTAATGGGGGAGGGCCAGTGTAGCCTCAAACAGCCAGACCAGACACTCACTCCTTCATGGGAACATCACACAGATTCGTACATGCCTGTATAATACCCGAAGTTATTCAATTTGGTGTGTGGGTGGGGACAAACTAAGGGGAAAACCATACAAAAAGTTCATGAGAATCAATTAGTTGCATAAACAGGCAACATTCCAATGGGTGGTATATATATAGGTCTAATGTTATCCTGCACTATAGTTTCAAAATGAGATACAGGTGCATATATACACACAGACAGACAGACCTGTACACATGCACACACATACACATACACGCACACACACACACACACACACACACACACACACACACACGCACACACACATTTGGGTGTAACAGCAATCCCTGAACAAATAAGTATTGAAGATCATGCAGGCCGGGATACCACCACGTATGATATCATCGATTGTGAAAGTCGCATTGCTTTTATTGAATTGACATTGTGGCCAGGATCCAGAGTGTGTGACAATGGGTAGCACAATATTGATCGAAGGATCCAATATAATGGAACCTCGAGCTGTAAAACAACGCCTATATAGAGTCAATAATCCAACATTCTCTCTATTAATTCCATCAATCATATGAGGCATTACAGTATTACTACAGCTAAGTTGTGTAATCTGACAAGTACCCCCCCCCCCCCCCGTGCCCCATGAGTGTCAGCATAGATATTCTATACTACGTACTAGTATAGAATATCTATGGTGTCAGATAAAAGAGGCGGTTTCATTGTACACCATGGCCACTTCCTTACAGCCCAGTTCAAAGTTTTCAATGACTATATAACTCACTTGTATTTGCTTTCAAGGTCAGATGTTAAAGATTTAAAATAACCGAAGATTTTGCCAATGGAATCTTCTACGGTCTCGCCGTCAGAGTCCAGATGGAGCGAGTTCCCTGGGCTCTTCGTGGGAGGGAATGAATAATCGGAGTCTCCGCATTCGGAAGTGGAGTCGACTTCTTCGCGCTCTTCAGGCTGGCAACCTCCGTTCGACAGGGGTGATTGCAACTGATGTGATAATATTGGGGATAGAGAAGGTCCCGGGCTAAAAGGCCTCTTACGCGCGAGGCTTGGGAATGACGATTCGGGAGAGTTAGGCGGTACTGAAACTGGTACAGGTGAGGCTCGTTTAAGGCCTGACTTACGGCCATATGCAGACTCCATGAAAGGATTCGCCGCCGTATCCAATTGATCTCGAGATCTTCCGCGCGTATAGGGCAGACTACAATCACGTGACAATATGGACAATAATAAATATTATATTTACGTAAATAGCACATGCATTATGATCACAAACATGCGCGATGTCATGCAGTAGAATTATGCTAGATATTATTATATAATATAGTCAGATGTGGTTTTCGGCAGTGGCCACAATCATGCTTTCCATTGTCTTGATGGGGTGGCCAATTGCAAATAATTCTGGATCTGCTTCCTCTAATACACATAGACAGTATATAGTATATATACATGGTGTAACATAGCATTTGACAAAACAGCCAAACACAGTTGTCAAATGCAAAGTATGCATAAAACGAATTACAAATGTTATTACAAAAGGATACTATAGCAACAAACACACACACACACACACACACACACACGGACACGCGGACACACGGACACACACACAAAAGCACATGCACACACACACACTTGCACACTCACACACACACACACACACACACACACACACACACACACACACACACACACACACACGGACACGGACACACACACACACACACACACAAACATACATACACCTGCCCTTGCAATGTTTTACTCTCATCGATCCCCTTTTTCATTTATAAGAACCTTAATTTGCTTGTTCTCTTCCTTAAAGATGCTAATGTTGCTTGTCATTTCTTGTCCAAACAGACTTACAGTAATACTACCCTCTGGTTTCTCGCCCATAGCATATGCCAACTGATTTATATAGTCCTCAATAAATCTTCCAATCGGATTTATCCATAAGATGCCCAATGTTGTCCTGAAGACTCTTATTCTCCTTTACTAACTCCATGTTCTTGTGCAAAACATCTTCAATGTTGAAATCCTGACAGGTTGTGGGCTGCAGCATGATGTCATACTCCCTCATCAGCTTCAGCCCTCCCTCCGGCAGCTTGATGTACCTGCATGTAGCTGTGGTCGCCAACGAGGAGTGTACTCTCACACTTAACACGTTCTTGGATGTAGTGGGTGAGCTTCTGTAGGTCACTACTGATCATCTGCTCGGACACAGATTGTTGTGGCTCCACGAACACCTGTGTACAGTAGAACTTGCTTAGTAAGTACCTGATTTAGTACACACTCCTGGATAGTACATACTCCGCATTCTGTCCACTCCTGTACAGTAAATAAATCTGTCCTTATATAGTATACGTAAGTACCTCTGATAATAAGAACTGATTTTGTCTTCACTTTAAGGTATGTACTAAGCAAATTCTATGGTACAGCAAGTTACAATCAACATGGGGCAATGTATGCCGAGCATGTGTGTACATATGTGCGTAAGTACAGTATACAGTCATCCATAGGCTACGTATGTATGTACATACAGACAATGTACATATAGTAGTAGAACTTGCCCATTTAGTACATACAGTACATACATATCTGTCTGGAAGAAAGCTGTTGCTCCACACACTCATATCGGTTGCCAATACAAATAACAAAAACATTGAAGTACAGTCAAACGTAGTTAGTAAGTACCACCAGGGGTCAATTAAGACAGTACTTACTATCAAAAGTACAGGAAAACTTGCTCAGTACCTGCCTCAAAGGGAAGAGAAACTCAGTACTTCCTATCAGAGGTACTTATGTACCAGGACAGGTTTATGTACTGTATGTATAGAGGGGACAGAATGAGGAGTACGTACTACCTACTACCGAATATGTGTGTGTGTGTGTGTGTGTGTGTGTGTGTGTGTGTGTGTGTGTGTGTGTGTACGTGTGTGTGTGTGTGTGTGTGTGTGTGTGTGTGTGTGTGTGTGTGTGTGTGTGTACATGTGTGTGTGTGTGGGCATGAGTGTGTGTGTGTGTGTGTGTGTGTGTGTGTGTGTATGTGTGTGTGTGTGTGTATGTGTGTGTGTGTGTGTATGACAATGTGTGTGTGTGTGTATGTGTGTGTGTGTGTGTGTGTGTGTGTGTGTGTGTGTGTGTGTGTGTGTGTGTGTGTGTGCGTGCAAATGTGAGTGTTATAGCATATGTGTGTACGTGTGAGCAAGTATGCATAATATATATAATTGTATGCATGATGTCTGCATTCATGCTGCAACGTATTATTATGCATTATAGTGTAAGATATGAATGCATGTGTTAATTATTATGCATGTATTAATTATGTACGTTTGTTTCTTTTAATCTCAACAAGGGGCATAACTTATAATGGACTCCACCTTAAGTTAAGCAAAATATCTACTAGATGCACCGGATCCGAATCATGAGCTTACCATCGCACATAAAACGTAACTGGGTGACATTGTGTTAGATGTGTACACAGTCAAAAAGTAGAATGCATGTTATTGAAATTTTATAATCGCCTATAACATAGCTACAGGTACGTAAGTCAAACTGCTTAGAACATAGGTATGCAAGACACAGAGCCATGTATAACCTGCCGCGTGGCGTATACGTAACTTCCGAAATTTTGACCACAACAATATCATTCGAATATTCAATTTGGTTCCGTTATGCGAAGTCATGCCTGCATGTGATTGTGCGTTACCATCACGGTGATAGAAATTTATGGTTGACTCGTGTTTATGTCCCTTAATTCCTTTTTCGCCTTCGACCAAGTGGTTCAGTCAGTTACTACCTATATAGCCATGGAACTCTCAAGCACTCGCAAAATCACCCGTAAGCGTAGTGTGGTGGTGGAAGATGAAGATGTTATGGCTCGTCGTCGGAGAAGCCCCCACTTTCCCTCAAGTGACTTTGCCGAGATCGCCGACAAAACTTCAGCCTTAGAAGAAAAGTGCAGGTATCCCTTGAATGTGGGTTTTGTATAAATTATTATTATATAATACGCAACTTTTAATTTCAAATTGGTAGTTCCGAGACCCGAAACCATGCAGCGATTACTAACTAAGCGTACTGTACTACAGTAACTGAAACTTACATTCTGTCAGCTGTAACCATGCGTCACTTCTTTAAAGGCCACTTCCCTTAACCTTAATATAGCTCATCTTAATGTAATCTAATACGTAACTACGATTATAACACAACATGCATATATTATGGTATAATTATAATAATTATTGTTACAGTTACATGTTGATAATGTAAAGTCTTATAGACGAATTATAATGAAATGTTGTGGTGCAAACCAAACATGCATGAACAGCCATCTGCTAGATTGAGTGTTTGTTTAACAGAGGATGATGTTGATCAGTAACAACAAAATCAGTATATAAGGCTTTTGCCGCCTTCACCCACCAGCCAGCTGGTTGAGCTGCATGGCTGGTACAATAACAACCATTGTTACAGTATTTAAGTGTACTTGCTATGTCAAGAGTGAGCTAGACTAAGTCAATGGTACAATTGTTGTGTAGGCCAATCCTTTGTTCCTTTATGCCATCACACGTGCCTAGTAAATTAAATATTATACTATAAGTCTTAATCAATTGGGTCTTGCTTGCTTTTGATAACTACATTGTCAGATTTATGTGAGGATTTCTGCTTCTCTTATTTCACAGCATAGCAATGCTTTGCTCACTGTGATGCTGCACAAATTTCAAATCATTGCTAGACAAAACTCAAATGCTTGCAAAATGGTCGATTCCTCTTGGCTGAGGCCACTGATATCCGCTCTACTTGTTATCAGAGTCTGAAACCTTCCACTATAATATTATGTATAAAACCTAACGTTATTATAGCTAACAACACTCACCCACTATTACGTCAAAACATTTGGGTAGTTTTAAAAGGATTGTTTTCTTTTCCTGGGAGGAGGATCATCATGTAAAATAATGGCATCTTGTACGTAGCCAGTACATGCAAAATTTTTAAAATTGTTCATTTTGCAAGCAAATGGTAGAAAACACCTTTGAGGTCACTCTCTGAATGATCCTATAGTGACTTTGGAGGAAATCTGCTGCGAATTCCTGCATGGCACATGCATGTCACTAGATCTAGATTAATTTAGTGCAAAGAATTGTGAACAAGTTAAAAACACGTGCAGGGGGCTGCTGCCCCACACACTCGAATGACTTGCAAAGCATACTGAGCTGTACAACTGCACAGCTGAACAGTCATTGAACCCATATATATACGTATATATATTGCACAGATGTTTTGAAAACGGTTGCCTTATTTTGCCATAGCATGTTTAGAATTCAAAACAATTAATTTTCTATATTAACTTTTTCTAGTATAAATTCATAGTTCACTATAATGTTACTATTATATAAATTCTCCATTATGAGACTTTCCTTCAAATCCCTATACAAGTGTGTGTGTGTGTGAGAGAGAGAGAGTGTGTTTGTGTGTGTGTGTATATTGGACAAGCATTACACACAGGAAGTCCAAATGAAAACAATATTAATATAGAATGTCCCTAAAAATTGGACGTATAGAATACCTTGAGCCGTGATTTTAATATGTCTTAAAGATTGTTAGTATAATAAATTAATGCTTGGCTATCGATCTAGTACTTAAGCAATTAATTTAAACATGCATTAAATTATTTGATATGCAAATGCACGCCATGTGACCAAGATGCTAGCCTTATTAAATTAGTCATCTTTGACCCTAACTCAATTTTAAATTAGAGGATCTATTATACTGCATTTTTTATGTATTAGTAAAGACATTGCTAATATTGACATTTTATTATAGTGCAGGTTCATGGTCATGTCTTCAATACTCAGTATGGTTTTACCTATGTAGAGGAGTATTTTTAGAGAATGAGAGTCTCCGACAGAAGGCATCTCAATTGGACAATGAAAATCTCTGTTTGAAGAATCGAATAAAGTATATTATTATGCATGCTCAGTCAATGTAAACAGACTTTTTCCATCTATTCACTTCATTGTACACTGTCAGGGACTTGGAAGTGATGGTACAAAAGGAAAAGGAAGCATGTGACCAGGCAGCTCAACTGCGGCAAAAATGGGAGAAGGGTATTCGCAGTCTGCAACAAAGTAACATGGATTTGACCCAAAAGTTAAAGGTATGAATTTTATTGTACACAATTATTGATAATAAGTACACACTTAGTGCATGTATACCTAAACTCAAGCAAAACATGAGATTATCCGGTTTTGGAGCTCCAAGACCTACCAAAGTGTATTTTTGGCACATTGTCAAATGCTTCAGGCCCTAATGTATGGGCATCCATTTTGTTTCCACGTCATCAGTATAATATTATATATATAGCATGGTAGTACTACATGATACACAATGTTCTTGTGATTAATTGTATACGCACAAGGTACTATTACTGTATAATTTATATATAATTGTATAGGATGCTGAAGCAGAGCTGCAAGAAAAGAATGACAAAATCAGGCAGGCACAAGAGCAGCTAGAGTGTTTACAGAAAATGAGACAGGTTTTTGACAGTCATGTTTATTGTACATGGGACACATATCTCCATAGTACAGTACTATGCATGGGTCCTATTCTTATACAATTACTTATAATATATTGACCTGCAGGGTGTGCAAAGTATGCTAGATATATCATATCAGGATTTTAAAGAAAAGGTATGTATATCTTTCCTAAACTCACTTAATATGCATGGTACTTGTTAAAGAACTCCAGAACCTAAAATTAAAGCAACTTATTAATTTTCAGTTTTTTGATTGTTTTTTGACGGATATAGAAGTATGGAACATGCAGCATTGTGCAATGCACCCAGTCCTACCAAAAATTCTGTCTAGGTCTATGCCCATCTAGCCTCACATCCTTCTAAGGCCAGGCAAAGTTAATTCCCAGTTTATTGTTTCCGCCCGCATGTGATTTTGCTCCTGACTATTTTCATTATTCATTATTTGTGGTTATGTGATCATAGATGAGCCTAGCCATTGCTACCTTACATATTGTTTTCATTAATTTGTGTGTAAAATATGATTTTAATATGTACGTGTAGTTGTACATGTATTAGTCTTAGAACAAATAAAAGAATATACTGTAATACATTTGTTTCTTTACATAGTTTGTAGTATTACAATGATCAAGGAGTACGAATACGTATGTCTTAATAATACCTCAAAGTGCATTTCATTATAAATGAATAATGAAAAATGACCTCCCTCCCTCATGCTATAATGTAGAAGGCTTGACGATAAACTGGGAATCAATTTTGCCTGGCCTAATATAGGATAGGGGCCTATATGCTTGTCTATCCTTATGCCTGTCAAGCCCTGTGTTGCATGGTTGCAAAAATTATTATATTCCCAACTAGTATAAAATCCAAGGTTTTCACATGATCACATAATGCATCTGTGCAAGTCTTATATATGTAGAGTCGTATGTCATTTTTGTTCACTTAATTAAGAGATTGTGTTAATTGCCTCATTCTTGTATATATGTTGCAGGAGGCTGTAGCCTGGTTTACTGAGCTAGACAGTCCATGTAAGTATAATACAACTTTTGCACAATGCTTGTCATATCTTTTGTCTATAAATGTTTCAGTCTATGTTTTATGCATGTCTAATTATTATGTGTCTCTTAATTATGCAACATGCAAGAAATGAGCATCCTCATGTGATTATATGCCTTGCATGTGTATACAGTAAACCGTGGCTGCCAGGTGTATTGTGCATATATACAACCTCGCTGGTAGGTTATATGTGCACATTGAGCAGCTGAGGGGCGTTTTTGTGGCTTCACACAATGTAATCAATTTGCATCTCATTATCGAGCTGTGATCAGGTGCAGTTTGCGTGACTATTCACGATGCATTTCGATCATTTAGCAAGCCAAGTTGAATTTGTGCACATGTAAGTCTCAAACGTCTCCATGCAGTTCTTAATTTTGTTTGAAATTTTGTACACATTTTGTTCCTTTTCACCCAATTTCGCTTCGAATTCAAACAAAGGCTTTGCGTACGAAAATCCATATACTTTCGCAACTATACGTTTACAAATAACAGTCACCTGTCGTCCATGTGACTGTGGCTAGAAGAAGAGTATTTCAGATGATTAGTTTTCTTCTCAAAACGCGGAGATAAAAACCACCCTTAGCTTTGATTATATACAAGCTTGTTAACAAAGGGTAAGACTAACTTTTCACCGTAGGGCCTCGTAAAAGCTTGTGTAATATTTCTCCAAAAATAACAGAAAAACCTACACATCTTAGGAATAAAGTTGAATTTCTGGAGGCCCTACGGTCAAAAGTTAGCTACCGTTCCAAGGAACTCTTCACCGTACATAGCTTGCCTCCACACAATCATATATATATCTCTCAGAAAGAAGAAAAAGGGGGTGTATTTGTGACCAACTTTGTGGCGGCCATTTTGAAATTTCGCTTTATGTGCACATAACTCACCTGCACTGAACGTCGCGGGGTCAGAGGAAGTTTGTTGATAGATATGCCCTGAACCAAAGGCGAGGGGTATCCACAAACTTCCGATGACCGAGACTGAGGGTCGTATGTATGTGCAATACACATGATGGCCATGGTTCATACAATATATACACTGACTGAGAACAAATCTTTGTAACCGAATTCTGATAAATGTCTTTTGCAGCAAAAATTCTAAGTTACTGTTTACATTGTCAAGTGAAACAAGGTACTAGAAGGCATTTTTTGCATGCCTATACGTAAATCTTTTCTAAAGCTTGAAAAACAAAACAAAAGTGATCCGTTCATATACACCTGTGACCCTGCAACCTGGTAGACACATGTCTAATATACGACCTGTGCCAAGTATAGAATTGTGTAATTGTCAGTGTATATATTATAATATTATACATAATATTATATAATATAATAGTTACTGTATGCAGTCATTGGCATAATGTATTTATTACTTGAGTCCTGAGGATGCAAAGCGCTCGAGGGCAAGTACGATAAATTAAGAACCAATGCACACTTGGCCATACTGTAACTTACTTGTATGCCCCATATGCATATAATTCAAGAAGTTACTTTGTGAGTGCTGGCGATTTGTTTCTTATATAGTGGTCCCCTTTCTTGTTTGGTTTGCTTTGATATCTGCATGCATATAGATGGTGAGTACATGGTGAGTATATATTAGATGGTGAGTACATATTTGATGAGCATATTATATAAATTATAACCTGCCTCCGAATTGTATGCCATTAATAATCACTACCCCCAAGAGCGCATTATTTGGCGTTGTGATTATTAATACCATATAATGAGGAAACTGTGGGATATAACCGCCTTGTAACTTGAACTGATGTAAAACAACATTAGAACCTCCTTTGCATGCAGGTGAGTTATGTCTGATTTTGGACATAACACAAAATGGCCGACGCTTCATAGGCACTAAAATTTACCCCCATTTTTTTGCTTTCTGTAATGGGTAATATTGGCATGCACCTACTAGTCTACATTACAAGCATATTGATGTGATGTTGGTGTTCTCTTCAAGACAATCTACAAGTTGTACGTTCCACTACACACAATTTCTTCGGCTATATGTATACTGTCGAAAAGACAAAAAAGGAAAATCGCGGTGGTAAAAATTTCAGTTTCTGAACACGCCATTAGGTTCAAACAACTCCTTAGATACATAAGTGCCCTGAAAGATTCCTGGAGCCCAGTAGCTCAAAGCACGGCTGTTATGTCCAGGGGTTTCTGTCGTTTTCGGAGGTCTCCAACCACAAAACACGGGACATAACTCGAACAGTAGAAGGTACAAAGCTCCATGCAGGAATCTTTCACCACGGTTTAGACTATTGGGAACCCGATGGCACTATTGCCGTTGCTTCGAGTCGAGATTTTACCACCGCGATTTTGAAAGAAAATTTCCATTCGAGCATCTTTCTTCTTCAGACTGCAGTCACATGCTGTCACATGTTCTACGAAAAAGTCCGAACATCTTTCTCGTATTCTCGCGCATACGTCCAGTTTGCGCATGATGTCATTACGAAAATCTCGCTATCTGTGCGTGACAAACCCATGCAGTTAGTTAGCACTATAATGAAATTCATTGAGTGAAACCGTATAATGTTTACACTTATGGCTGGATTCGGACATAACACACCTGCGCAAGCCGCCTGCATTGAAAGAGACATCCTGGCCCAACAAAACGTATTGCATTTCGTATAACCCAGTGGTACTGGTATATAATAGCTTGATTTAATTTATATTAATTGTGATGGTGCATGGTGAGGAGTTTGCATGTGTATGTGCACACATTACATTGCCCCCTTTAGATCGAAGTATGCATGCATCATAAATAAAATTGCCTATATGCAGGACCTGGTGCATGTATATTATACAAAATGTAGAAGCAGACTATTACATTAGCTCAACATAACAGCTCCTTCTTGAGCTGTAAAATTATATATTTTTTGTCATTTTAGTGCCAAAAGTGAACTTGAAGTTTCTAACTGAATACATGTCTGAATTTGCCTCATTTTGGGAAGAGCTCGGTGTGAGTTTGGGAGTTGATAATGCTGTTAGAGAAGAACAAACTCAGTCCATCTCTGCTAGACAAAAATGCCTACACATTCTACAACGCTGGATAACACTGAGGGAAGCCTCTTATATTGCTTTGTTGGAGGCCCTTGATAAGTTGAACCAA
>CAUJGJ010000434.1:1309116-1316616 GCA_963170055.1 Halisarca cf. caerulea
ATATAAAACGTTACGTTTTATATAATCTATGGTTTCACTATACACCACTCAATTACAGCCCAGTTCAAAGTTCTTAGTGACTATATAACTCACTTGTATTTGCTTTCAAGGTCAGATGTTAAAGATTTAAAAGAACCAACGATTTTGCCAATGGTATCTTCTATGTTCTCTTCAGAGTCCAGATGCAGCGAGTTCCCTGGGCTCTTCATGGGAGGGAATGAATATTCGGAGTCCTCGCATTCCGAAGTGGAGTCGACTTCTTCGTGCTCTTCAGGCTGGGAAACTCCGTTCACCAGGAATGATAACAGCTGTTGTGTTCTTGGGGATAGCGAAACAGGCCCTGGGCTAAAAGGCCTCTTACGCGCGAGGCTTGCGAATGACGATTCGGGAGAGTTAGGCAGTACAGGAACTGGTACAGGTGAGGCTCGTTTAAAGCCCGACTTCATTCCACGGTCAAATTAATGCTGACTCTAATAAAGGATTCGTCATATCGACTACACTCGACTATACACTAGCTCATAATATCTTCCGCGCGTACTCTCTAATCACGTGACAATCACATACAGTAGCTATAGAATAATATAGAATATATAATAGAATAGAGCTATAGAATCATGCATGTTACTAATAATTGTTATACAGATACAGTATTAAATATAATGGTCCGCATTCAGAAATTGTCCAACCGTTTTGGTATTATGTCCGACGCAAAAAGTTTGGGTCAGACATTTGGCTGAGCACTAACCAAACAAATGTTCACTTCGCTTAATTGTGCAGACGGGCGTTATAGTACGTTAAAGCATCTATGGTTAAAGTTAACTAACAGCTGTAAGGATATAAAAGTGATATAACTCTGCACTATGTATGTTTACTATAGCACATGTGCATCTTTTCCATAAATTGTCCGAGCAAAATTGAACTTGTCCGATCCAACACGATATAGTGCTATAGAACTATTACTTATAATTATTTCTAACACTGCAGATACGTATAGTCAGATGTGGCTTTCGGCGCCGGCAGTGGCCACAATCATGTCTTCCATTGTCTTGATGCATGGGGTGGCCAATTCTGGATCTGTTTCCTCTGAGGCACTGACATGGTGGCAGATCTTATATTATAGTGCCAACAATAGGTGGCATCTGATCCGTTTAATTGCATGTGGTGCTGTTATATAAGGTTGGTCCTTAGCTCTTCTCAGCAATCTTCTTTTACTATAGACAATAGTTACCACTGCATGGTCCCATTCCTCCTGATGTTGTATGTATATGCGAACAAGTGGGGAGAAGCTTCCATAATTCAACTTAATTCCTAAATTCTCTGCTTGTAGGCTCTCTTCTTAGCGTTAACGCTCTCTTCCTGTGTCTGGACTAGTTAATTATACATCTGCGACATCCCGGCCCTATTTAGCTTGCCAATTGTGAGGGTAGCTATAAAGTTCTATAACTCACCTATGGCTATATAGGCGTGTAAGGAAACAAGTCCTGTGGAATATTTATATACATTTTAAGGGGCACAGAAAATAATATGATTCACTATAAGCGATCCAATATTGCAATGGTGCGCATGAAGAATAAAAAAACACACAATATATGCATACGTATGTAAAATAGAAACCTCCAAGATAGTTCTCAAGCTTGTGTAAGTACGTACATGCATTGCACTGTCATAAACTGTAAATATTAACATCGTAAATTGAGTTCATGCTATTGAAAATTCAAATCCTTATCTCCTCCAACCTCTTTCCAGTTCTGATATTATTGTTCGTGCTTCTTCTTTATCTGCTCTTTCTCTCTCAAAGTCCTGTCTGTATGTGTCGGCCTAAGGAATCAAGGGGTGAGGAGAAAGCAAAATGTGTACACATGGGGAGATGACAAGATTGCATAGAAGAAAGTATGCATGTGTGATTGAATGTGCACACACATGCACAAGTCATGATGTACACGCAAACACACGCATGCACATACACGCAAGCATGCACACACACACACACACACACACACACACACACACACACACACACACACACAGCACACACACACACACACACACACACACACACACACACACACACACACACACACACACACACACACACTGAACTCTGAAAGCCTCCACTTCTGACTGCAATGTTGCTTCCTTCTCTTTACTTCCAATTAGTTGGGCTCTCAACTGATCCACTTCATCTTGAAGCGCTTTTCTTTCCTTCTCCATGTCCGAGCGTTCTTCTGTCATCGTAGCCTCTATCGATCTCTCTTCTTCGTCCTTGTCATCTGACACCTTCACTGCCGCAAGCAACTCTGAGAGTGCCTCCTTCTGTACTCCGAGTTCTTCAACCTACATGTGTGGGTGAAGTTGCATAGCACCACGAATATACGCAGTGTGTGTGTGTGTACCCATAGAGAGTATATAGTGTCTATGGTCTAAGACAGCATTTGACAAAATAGCCAAGCACGGTTGTCAAGTGCAACAGTACAAAGGATAGCAACAAACACTTGCAAAGGCAAGGGTCTGCACAAGTGAAACTCTGTTAGAGAGTACCTGGATTAGTACGTAAGTACGTACTCCTGGATAGTATAAGTATTCATTGCTCTGTCCCTACCTCATGCGATACCATTGAAAGCACCTCGGATACTATCATAGCAAGTACCTCTTATAGCCAGTACCTATTTTGCCTTCCCTTGAGAGTACTTACGTACTATGAACATAGCACTGTGGGTGCAAACTTATGTACGTATGTGCTTCGCCTCAAGCATAGATATGTGTATAGTATGTTACAACATCGTACGTACATAATCATGCAAGAACACACATGTACACACACATGCATACACATGCATACATGCACGCATGCACACATGCACGCATGCACGCACACACACA
Source organism: Halisarca cf. caerulea (assembly GCA_963170055.1). Classification (NCBI taxonomy): domain Eukaryota; kingdom Metazoa; phylum Porifera; class Demospongiae; order Chondrillida; family Halisarcidae; genus Halisarca; species Halisarca cf. caerulea. The sequence continues at coordinate 1,311,997 of CAUJGJ010000434.1, forward strand.
CGTGCACACACACACACACACACACACACACACACACACACACACACACACACACACACACCTGCCGTTGCAATGCTTCAATCTCAGCCTCTCTTTCCTCTATAAGATCCTTCATTTGCTTGTTCTCTTCCTTCAAGGCACTAATGTTGCTCGACACTTCTTCTCCAAACAGACTCGAAGTAATACTACCCTCCGGTTCCTCACCCATAGCATCTGCCAGTTGGTTCTTCCTCAACAATTCTTCCAATCGGGTCACTTTATCCATAAGACGCCCGGTGTTGTCCTGAAGACTCTTATTCTCCTCCACTAGCTCCATGTTTTTGTGCAAAACGTCCTCAATGTTGAAATCCTGACAGGTTGTGGGCTCTGGCATGATGTCGCACTCCCTCATCAGCTTCAGCCCTCCCTCCGGCAGCTTGATGCACCTATAGCTGTGGTCACCGACGAGGAGTGTACTCTCACACTTCACACGCTCTTGGATGTAGTGGGTGAGCTTCTGTAGGTTGCTACTGATCATCTGCCCGGACACAGGTTGTTGTGGCTCCACAAACACCTACGTACGTCACAGCAAGTCACAATCAACGTAAGGCGATGTATGCCTATAGCATGTATGTATGTATGTACGTATGTACTGTACGTACGTATGTACGTATGTACGTACGTATGTACGTATGTGCATAAATGCAGTACACAAACACATGTAGTATGTATACATACATATAGACAATACATACAGCATATGCCTAGAATAGTTAGTAGCTATTATATTAGCCACAAGCCTCTCCAGAATAATAGGTTTTCAGAATGTGAATGCCCACACATACAATATGCACAAACACACATATGTAGCGTTTGGTTGTTGGCGAATCGAACACTGAATAATAGCAATCAATGGTTTTCAAGAAAGTACTGTAACCACAACAACCTAGAACAGCGGAACACAGTCGACATACAGAACTAGACATCTACTCACTCCATGTTCCTGAATACACACGAGGTACTCCACATGGCACACTACACACAACCTATTACAATCACGTGCACAGATTAGTCTACAACACATACGTATGTACGTAATAACACTACATGGCCTAAAATAGAACACAAAGATAAATTAATGTCTTACAACATACATAGAATGGCTCTACACATACGGTAGTCTTGCGTCACACAGACCCTATTCTCGCCTCCATTTTTATTATGTCATAATAAAAAATGGAGGCGAGAATAGGGTCTGTGCGACGCGAGACTACACATATGTACGTATATAGGATACGTACATACATACATACGGACAATACATAAAGCATAAAATTATACAGAAGAACTTGCCTAGTGAATATCTCAAGGGGAAGACAAAATCAGTACTTCTTATCAGAGGTACTTACTATCAGGACAGATTTATGTACTGCATGCGTGTATAGGAGGGACAGAATGAGGAGTATTTAAAACTATCCAGGAGTACTCACTAACCTGGGTACGTACGTACATACGTACGCACTCAAATGTATGTATGTACTTAAGCAAGTTATACTGTACATACGTAAACACTGTCTAAGCATGTACGCATATATGTATATACAGTGGGACCTGTCTAATCCAGCACCCATTGGGGAATGCAAAACAGTGCTGGGTTAGCAGGTTGCTGGATTATAGAGGTCAGTTTGTATGGCAATTAATGGTCAGTGCCAGAGAACCTTGACCAGTTTAAGAGAGTGCTGGTTTGTAGAGGTGCTGAATTAGGCAGGTTCCACTGCATACATAATTTGAAATTGTTTTCAAAGGAGAGAAATACAACAACATGCATGCTTTGGAGAGAGGAGGAGGAGAAGGAGGAACCATGTATCCATGGAGATTAAGCACAAATGTCAATCTTCCCATGCAGCAGTCTCACTTAGACTGCATGCGTTTACACGACAATGTTTTCTATCATAATGGTATTCACGTTACAGTACACGCGAACGTTGTCACAGCATTTACACGACAATGTTTTACACGATTAGCGAGAAGAAAATGGCTACTAACAGTGCTTCTGCAACAAGACAAAAGAAAAAGAAATGTTTATGTGGATAGATAATGCAGCATGATTGCTACTTGGATAAACAGTTAAATAACAAGCCAGTGACAAAATACCGAAAACTTCTGCTATTGAGCCTATATCAAGCTGTTGAAGTCCTCGCGTCTGTTGCAAGTCCAATGAGCAAGACGCCTGAAAACAGACAGCTACATCTGGTGTTAATGAAACTTTGTATTGTTCATTTCACCATTTTACTAAGTTTACACGATACCAAAATGACAATGTTGTTGTCCCAAAACACTTCTACTATTGTTGTCGGTAACAACAGCGTTTTCAAAACGTTGATGGTGTTTTCGTGTAAACAGAAAGTGCAAACCCGATGAAAGTTCAACGGTTATGGGGGAAAACATTGCCATGTAAACGCAGTCTTAATGATGTCATTACAATGTCATAATATGATGTACGGAGTTGGGTCTCGCATTGAGACCAGCTTGAAGGGTGAACTGTAGTGAAACTGTCTATAAAGACCACTCAAGGACCAAACGTAGTTGTAGACTGTTCAGTAAAACTGTCTATAAAGACCACTCAAGGGCCAAACATGGTTGTAGACTGTTCAGTGAAACGTGCCTATAAAGACTGATGGGGGCAAGCACCCCCCTTCCTCTCCCCACTCCTCCCAACAACTCCCCACCCACAAGCAAATAAAACTCACAAAACCTTCTTCAATCTGGTCTTCTCCAAGCTTGTCTACCACAACATCACGAAGTGAACTATAAGAGAAAAATACCATGTAAACTGATACGTAGCCACCTGTTTTACAGGCCACCTGTATAGAGACGACCAGTAAAACATGACCACATGTCTATAATGACCACTGTAGGCTTGTCCAGGTATTGTACGGCTGTGAATGGTCGTCTGCCGTCAGTTACCCCCCCCCCCCCCCACACCACCACCGCCACTGATTGTGGTTTTAATACTAAACCCTAACCCAGCTCAAAACCTAACTTCCCAAAGGATAAAGTTTGTATTTAATAAGCATCCACGCCAAGTCACTTTCAAGGGGATAAGATTTGGCCTGACAGTACCACTAAAGCAACACTACTGAACCTCCACATAAGGACCACCTATCAATAGAGACCATGATAATTTGGTGCCTTGAGTGGTCTTTATAGACAGGTTTCAGTGTACAGTCTACAACCATGTTTGGTCCTTGAGTGGTCTTTATAGACAGGTTTCCCTGTACAGTCTACAACCATGTTTGGTCCTTGAGTGGTCTTTATAGACAGTTTTACTGAACAGTCTACAACCATGTTTGGTCCTTTTCAAGGTTCCCTAAAAAGTGGTCAGGTTAATAGAAACCTGACCAACCAGACTAGTGGTGCCGCTCCTGCATAGGGTGTACCCTTCAAGTTGGTCTCAATATGAGACCCACCTCCTAACATCATGTGACATTGCAATTATAATGCGGAAGTTAAAACACTTGCAAACTAGGAGGGGTGGAGGGTACTAGTAGTCTCGAACCAAGATCCACTTCCGCCCGCCATGTTATTTGGGCGAGAAGGCCAAATAAAATGGCGGGTTGAAGTGGGTCTGGGTATGAGACTAGGGTGCTAGTGGCTCAGTAGGTGAGCTTATGAAGTTAAGCTGGAGAAGGGGTATAAAGCCCCGGCCGGATGGGGTACCCATTATTTCGTGGATTTCTCTCTCTACACTGCGTACGTACGTATAGCACCATGAGTGTCTATGATGGCACACACAGTACATACAGTGGAATCTCCTTATAACGTATCCCCGGGGACACTGAAAAATCCTCATTATATCAGAAATTCACTATACAACCAGTTACACCATATAGGTACTAAATAACGAGTATTCAGTATCTAAGGTTACACTTTTATACGAAGTGGAACATTCAATGTTGGGACATTATACACGCACAATATAAGGTGAAGGGGGGTAATTTGGAACAGTCAGGCCAAAAGGAGTGTCAGTCACAAGTAACATCCATTATTTCTCATCTGTATTGTCTCCATGAAGGGGGAGTTTGGCAGTAGCAAGGATGGTTGGGTAACTTGACCACAGCAAAAGTTACAGGCGCCCTGTTCAAATTACCGGCGGGTTCCAAATTACCCCCTTTTACCTTAACGAACTCCCATGCACTGTATAAAGTAGATCTCACACACAATGTGTGTATATATTATAATAACACGTGCAATATATAGATTATATATTCCACAAGCAGGTAACAAGCATTTCAATCGTATTATTATTAAATACGATTGAAAAGCTCATTACCAGCTTGTCGTTTAAGTAAAATATCATAGATCTGCACTCACTCATATCGATTCTGTAATTCTAAAACACTTGTGCTCAAAGCTTCGAGCTGATTGGCGCAACTTTCCAGAGTCAAACAGCTCGAATCGACGCGTCTGAGTTCTTGAACTGTAGTTTCTTTGGTAGCCATTTTCAAGATGCCATCCGAATAATATTATGTGAACGCCGACGAGGCGATAATTTGATAATTATTTAGGGCCGGTGTTATAAAATTTTGCCCCCCCCCTCATTTTGAAATTTTAGACCTCCAACATTAGGGCGAATTCACA
>CAUJGJ010000434.1:1334116-1341616 GCA_963170055.1 Halisarca cf. caerulea
TTGAGTGAGTACAATTATTGACATAGCACTGTGACAATGACTATTATGCATGGCCGGACCACCTTACAAGCCCTGGCTCCCCCTCAGTGATGTAAGTTCATGACATTGTGGAAGTATCAGGACTATGTCGTTACTTCATCGAGTAAGGCAGAAGGGGGTAATTTGGAACGGCAGGTAATTCGGAACAGTCACATGATGCAGGCCAAAAAGCAAATCTGTCACAGTATTGTCTCCATGAAGTGGGAGTTCAGCAGTCACTGTGGCAAGTATGGCAGACCCTGTTCCATTAATTACCATCCTTTTGCAGTCAGAAGAGCTTTGGAGAGAAGCTCAAGCCTGACACGTGTAGTTCAAAGCCATGATTGAAAAGCTTTGCATGCGCATGTACATAGACCGGATAATCTGCGATATCATCGCGATTTGTGCATCCCGTAGCTAGAACAAAGATGCCACGGCTTAGTGAAGGATCCCTGCTGTTGAACGCGAATCCCGCGACTCCGAAGCATCTACGATACCTTTTTGAACTTTAGGAGTAGGTTTTAGAAGGATTTACGAAGTCTAAAAGTGTTTATGAAACGTACGGCAGCCTGTAGAATGGACGCGATCGATCAACCGGGATGTCGGCATTTGTTCCTCAGACGAGGGCTTTGGCGTTCGTTCGAAGAGGTCTGTAGTTCGGCGCTGAGACTGGCGATCCTCAGGAAGTCCTTTCGTCGTCCAGAACGAAGCCCCTGCCCGAACAAATCGATTTGATCGGTTGTAAATTCTGGGCCTAAAGTTGACATATATAAATAAATATACATACATACATATACAGCCACGGAAGTAGCGCCGGAAGACGTGGGCGTTCTCGATCGCCAACCGTTAGTGTGGGGCTCGCTTAGGCTCGCCCCAATGATATACTATGGATTCTCGTTATAATCCGCCAATTGAAAACCAGCCTTTTCATCAATTTTGTTCATGAAATATTACAAAAGGCTACATATTGTATATTATTATTTTTCCTCCTGCAAATGGAGAAATTCAGTCTGGCCACGTCAGACTAGTCTATAGACTAGGTTCGATCAGGTATTGGATGGAGCATAGAAACTACACTGAGTAACTATGGGTGGAGCTAGTCAATCACATGAGAGAAATGGCCGCTGCTCAAAAAGTGAGTGTTTTTGTCTTGGCAATTTCTGATCAATTTTCGTTAAATTATGTATAAATTAATCATATATCATTTGTTTGACCCCTTGAATTAGGTCTGGCCACGTCGATCAGTACTATAGTCTAGACCGCTATTTAATTTGCATTCCATGTTTAATAATAATCCAAATTCCATGTTTAATAATAATATAATTAATTAAAATTGTCCCCAAGCTATCAATATAATATTCAAGGCCTGTATGCAACCTCGAGCTCCATACATTGTTAGAGCTATAGAGATCGATTGTGAATACTGTATATAACCATTGCAGATTAATACTTGAAAAGGTAAATGCACGTGTATGTGTATAATATTATAAAATTCAAAACAAGCCTTCCAAACTTGGAATGTATCAGAAAAAACATTTAGCAAGATTTGTTGTGAAAATATAGTATAGCCGTACAAAAACCATTGTCTCTGACACATAAGACGAATTAAGAATGATATATACACAAATTATAAGAAGAAAATGACTGTCTCTAGTGTAGAAAACAAACTCAAGCCACTTCATTCGCTGTACATTTCCTTATCTGCAGAAAATGGAACTGAATTTCAAACTAAGCTAATTACAGAGAATACAGACAATAGTATACCGTATATGCTCAAATTTTCACAGAAAATTTTGCAGTTTCGTCGATTGGAAGCCATCCGCGAAAATTTAAAAGTCGCGAAAATATAGAACAAGTTCTTGTGCAATGACCAAAATGGTCGTCAACAGAACAGGAGTCAACGAGAAGCACTGCAGTACCTTCACTTCTTTCTCCAATTGACTTTCAATAACAAACAGATGAAGTTTATACCAATAAAAGGCTAAATGGAGGTAGAACAGGGGGATATGCAAAAATAAAAACCACAAAAAATAGTGAAAATTACTGATCTGTTAATGTTAATTAATTTTAAAGTTTCATCCCATAAAAAATTTGAGCATGTACAGTACTCTGGACAGTGAGATCACAATGTACTGCAAGTACATAATAAATTGATGTATATATACATATAATTTTATATAGTGAGAAACACACACACACACACACACACACACACACACATGAACATGGACAATGCAAATATACAGAGCTGGGATGAGATGAGGGGGGAGGGGAGGCGGGGTAAGTAACTATGCTTACTAATAGGATTTCCTTCAGGGAGCTAGAGGGGTAAGTCTGCATGTGGCATTGCAAAGGTGCGTATTGTGTATTATTAGCTAGGAGGTCCCCCCATGCAGAGAAAATTTGTTTAGATATTTCAGCAGGTTTTTGAAATTCAATCCATCACTTCAGTTACATATGCATGCATATGCTATGCCTAGGGTTGGGGTGAGGAGGTGAGCAACTGGGTCAAAAAAGCACATTATATAGGGGGGAGAGTGAATACTCCCTACTTTGTTTCACCTCGAAGAAAGCATGCATGGCATCCCTGACAGTAGTCTAGCATTTTGGTTTTTGGTTTTTAGATTTGAATGACTCCTGACATTGTGGACTGTGTTGATTGATCATGTTTGTAATACTTGTAAACCTATAAATATAATAATACCAGCAGTAACCATTTGAGAAGATCAAAGGATTGGTGACAGTGGTCTCAAGGAAACTCTTTAAATCAAAGCGTAAAAGCTTGTTTTGTTGTCCATTTCCCCATAAATCCTGCCTTACATGCAGGGTTTGAAGTTTAGTGTATGCTCAGATACAAGTCTAAGGGAGGCAAGAACAATCCTGGGGGGGGATTGCCCTCCTTGTGTCCCCCCCCCCCTAAATGCAGCCCTGCACATACACACACACACACACACACACACACACACACACACACACACACACACACACACACACACACACACACACACACACATACATGCACACACACACACACACACACACACACACACACACACACACACACACACACACACACACACACACACACATTTACACAGTCACATCACACACATATATATACACACACAAACACATGTACACATACACACACACATATTTTACACACACAAACATACGTAGACAAACACACACACTTACATACCAGAGTACATTATGTACTGCATGTATAGAAGGGGATAGAATGAGTAGTATGTATACTTGCTATAACCCAGGTACTTACTAAGCAAGTTCGACTGTACATAAATGCCCTGTATAAACATATACGTACATGTATTATCATGGCAGGCTGTAAACAGCGTGCTTGGGAGAAAGGTTGGGGAGTCACATATTGATGGAGTTTAAGTATTAGTTATATCCAGACTGTCCAGGTGTGCTACAGCAGAAATACAGTGCTGATTGACCGAGGGCGAAGCCCGAGGTCATCAGCACTGTATTTTCTGCTGTAGCCGAGGGGTCCGCAACACAGTGAAATCTCGTACACTTTGATTGAAATCTCAAGTGAAATCCCGAAATCTTATGAAATCTTGTGAAATCTTGAAATCTGAAATCCTCGTATACGCTCGAAATCCTATAAGAAATCTTTGCCGAAATCTTAAAATCACTAACGAAATCTTGAAATCTTGCCTGAAATCCAGAAATCTTATCTGAAATCTGGAAATCTTAGGCGAAATCTTGAAATCTTGAAATCTCGCTAAGCAAAATCTTGTGAAATCTTATTTCAAAATCTTTGAAATCTTAGTGGAATCTTTGAAATCTTGTGAAATCTCTTGGGATTTCGAAATCTCGTACGTCATATTGCCTCGTTGCGGACCCCTCGGCTGTAGCACACCTGGACAGGATATAACTAATTGGTATCCTGGCAACCCTTCACTGTTTACTGCTGGTGTGTACAGTCTCATCTAGAGTTAATCAGTTCCAGCCACTTACACTATTAATTGACATCAATTGACATCAATTAGGAAGTGTGCGTATATCAGTGACCTGTGCTACATCACAAATGTCAGCACACTTTTTCCTTTGATCCGCCCATAATTAGCCCCCCTCACCAGGATACAAGCACAAATAAATGTCAATCTCCCCAGCAGTCCCACTTCAGGACATCATTACAATGTAAAGAGCTGAGTTTGGTATGGAGACCAGCTTCAAGAGTATAACCATATACTGTTCAAAACTGTCTACAAAGTCCGATATGGGGGTGGGAGAGCAAACATCCCATTTCGTCTTCCCATTTCCCCACCAACTCCTCCACACATACACACACACACACACACACACACACACACACATACACACACACATACACACACACACTATATATATATATATAGACCAATAAAACTCACAAAACCTTCTTCAACCTGGTCTTCTCCAAGCTTGTCTGCCACGACATCACGAAGTGAACTATAAGAGAAAAAACATGTAAACTGATACTTAACCACCTGTTTTACAGGTCGACCATGTGTATTGAAGACAACCAGTACAACATGACCATGCATGTGTCTATAATGACCACTGTAGGCTTGCCCAGGTATTGTATGGCCGTGAATGGTCCCCAATGCCCCCCCCCCCCTCACACTGATTGTGTTTTCAATACTAAACCCTATAACCCAACCTTAACTGAAATGTGTCAACGGATAAAGTTTGTATTTGATAAGTGACAACAACAAATCACTTTTAGGGGGATAAGATTTGGCCTGACAGTACCACTACAGCAACACCACTATACATCTCCACATAAGGACTACCTGTCAATAGAAACCATGGTAACTTGGTCCCTTGCAATTGAGTGGTCTTTGCATACAGGTTTCACTGTACGGTTATACGCTTGAAGTTGGTCTCCATGCAAGACCCAACTCCTTACATCATGTGACATTGAAATGATATCATGAAGTGGGACTGCTGGGGAGATTAATTACAAACTTGTACTCTACGAAGACTGATGACATTTTTAGATCAGACAAGATTCTCCTTAAAATTAATTGTTTTCATGAGTAGAATACCATATACAGGGTATTTTTCAAGGGATAAAATTTTTGCAGATGCCAAAAAATTGGATTTTATCCAAAGTAAAGAAATTGCAGTTCATGCCAGAAGGAAATTAACATTTGCAGTAATACTGACTTTTGCTAGTAAACATTTTGTGGTTCCCTTCCCATGCAACCACAAAAAACACATTTTTACCCCAGGGCCTCAACAAATCCCCACTACATGTGGATTTAAGTTACGGTAGTTGAAACACTTGCAGCTGTGGAGGGCCGGGATGGAGGGTACCAGAGGCTCAGTAGGTGAGCTCATGAAGTTAAGCTGTGGAGTTGGGATATATATGACCCCTGGCCGGATGGGGTACATACCCATTAATTTGTGAATTTTCCTCTCTATACATGTGTATAGCACCATATATAGATCTAGAGTGTCTATAATATATGATAGCACTCAGTCTGATAGTATATACAGTGGAAACTATCAGAAATTCATCATAACCAGTTACACTTTAAATTTCTTACAGTGGAACATTCGATCACTGTTGGGATATTATACGGTAATTCATAAGAGATTTCGTTGTAACGAACCCCCATGCACTGTATAAAGTAGATCCTACACACATGCAATGTGTGTATAATACGTGCAATATATATAATTATAATAATATTATTATTATTGCATGTGCATCATGTCACACTGGCACGAGAAATGTACAGTTAAATATAAAATAAATTATACATAAATCATTATTTTATTAATTATATATATAAACTATATATATTCCACGATTAAGCAGGTAATAAATATAAGCATTTCAATCGTATAATACGATTGAAATGCATATTACCTGCTTGCATGTCGTTTAAGTGTAATCTGCACTCACTCGTATCGATTCTGTAATTCTAGAACACTTGCGCTCAAAGCTTCGAGCTGGTTGGCACAACTTTCCAGAGTCAAACAGCTCGATCGAATCGACGCGTCTGAGTTCTTTCTCGACTTCCTTAGGAACTGCCGTTTCTTTGGTAGCCATTTTCAAGATGCTGTCCGGAAAACATAAACGCCGACGAGGCGATAATTTGATGATTTAGGGCCGGTGTACATGTTATAAAATCCCCACCCTCAATTTAAAATTTTAGACCCCCAAGATTAGGGCGAATTCACAATCTACACGCATAATATGTACTAGTCGTGAACAAAGTTCAGAACCTCGCTAAAAGGAAAGGACATTGAAATTGAATGGGAATGGGAATATGGATGAAATAATTGATTGCATAAAATTATAATGTAGTTGTGAGCTAGTCTCATGTAGCCAGACAAACCCCTTTGGTCCTGTGTGAAGGAATGGGACATTTTAAAGGGATCATGCATGCTTTTTGAACAGTGATACCTTCTGCAATGCTGAATGTTTGGACTATTCATAGCTCATGATCAGTTGACGATTTGTCTCTTAGTCACCATGTTAGTACACATTTTCATAATTTTGGTATAAACCGTAATCAGTTTTTTAGTTCTGCACTCACACGAATTTCAACACTACTGCTTGTCCTGACAAACTCACTAGACAAAATACACTCCCTAGTAGTACTCAGAGTATATAATAGTTCAGCTATTGGCCACTTATCTGAACCCCCTGCAGCATATGCATTGGGCATGCCAATACAAAAATTTGTGATCAATTATATTCCCGCATTATGCCTGTAAAATTTCAACACCTATTATTTCCACACCTATGCCAGCATATTCCTTCTTTACGAAGGCGCCGATGGCGGCAAAAGGCATGCACTCTCCTTCCTGCTCCGCACTCGGCGTTTGTACGGAAACATGGCCGCACACACAATCTATCACGGCTGTTCTCGAGGCTCGAGTTTGGAAACTTAGTTTTGCGCATGCGCAGTAAAAAATGTCTTACGTGAACTGTGTACAATTTTATGAAGGCTCCTTTCACTCTGTGGATGCTATATTTCAACTATTTTCTTATGTACCATGTAAGTTGAATGTTCTCATGCTTGTTGTGATTTTCAAAAAAGGAATATCAAGAGGGATTTTGGATATTGGCGCAGGCTGCCGTCTCGAGCGAAAGTCTCTTCCGGAGCTCCTGCAGTTTTTATGAACTAAAGGTATGATTAGTAGTTTGACCCATGTGTTCCTCTTTACAAAATTACAGATTTCGTTTAGCTTCGCGCTTTGGGGGTGGTATAACATAGTTTTTTATTGGTATAGTTTTTTATTGACAAGATGATTAGAGAAGTGGTCGGGCTCTGAATAGACAGGTTCAGTTCATTCCAATTTATGTTTGAATTTGCAACCAAACAGTATATGGTCGATTAACAGAAACTGGGAGTAGAAGGGTTTCACCTATCTATACAAAAATAGTATATGTATCATACATTTTGGCCGCATGCATGGATGCATGTATTAGTGACACACACACACACACAC
>CAUJGJ010000434.1:1346616-1354116 GCA_963170055.1 Halisarca cf. caerulea
CACGCACGCACGCACGCATGCACATGTACACGCACACACACACGCACTCACACACACATACACACACACACACACACACACACACACACACACACACACACAGTGCACACATGATAAAGAAAATATATATAACTTCAAATTTGTGCAAGTATACATGCAGGCACCTCTCTATGTCCAGATACAGTGCTATCCAAGACGCACATACCTTGGATAGTCTTCTGAGATGGATTTCCATAATGAAAAGACAAACTGCTGTTATGACATTGAGCCTGATTAGATGGAGACGAGACTGCCGAGAGAAAATAGTACAAAATTCAAACAGACCCATGGTGTACACCATTTCACTTGTAAAATGGCTACTGAGTTGGGCCTATACGTAGGTACCCTCTGATAGGTACCGTGTGCTCGGAAATTTTCGTGGTACTAAATTTTCGCGGACGTAACACTTTAGGATTTTCACGGTACTAAATTATTCGCGGATGCAGAATTTCAAATTCGCGGATCTTAGATTAGATTTTATATTAGTTCAACAATATGTAATCCCATATAAATTATGCACTGAAAAATGGCTGCTCTGTTTGTTAGCGTGGTTGCTAGTCCGTGGAACGGTTATCAATACAAGTGCAAATTGTTGCAGTTGATCTTCTCCAGCTGCCTTCCAGATTTTAGTCGGATATGGAGCGTCTGGTGGGGGTAAAGAATGACTTGATCGACATAACGGACGAGAAAACGAATGGTATAATATACGAAATGTTCAACACTCCTGCTTTCTTTGCGAAGACTCCTGTGCATAGCGCTGAACATAAAGGGTCGTATAGGATTTTCGCGGATTTAATTTTCGCGGATGCCGTGCAGTACCGCGAAAACCGCGAAAGTTTAGTACCGCGAAAGTTTCCGAGCGTACGGTGCCAAATGGGTGCTAATGTTCATGGGATTTTATTTCGTGAATTTCGCAAATGAGCCTGCATTTACGAAAAATTAATTGGGAATAGTCGGTTAGATGTAATAAAGTCAATTTGTTTAATATATAGTAGGGACTGGTCCACTCACAAAACTAAAATCACAAATTATGTATGTCCCACAAAAATTAGCACCTACGTATATAGTATTGGGTTATATTCAACACAACATGACCTGAACAGGACATCAAACATAATAATACTGTACATGCTCAAAAGGTTTCAAGGGATAAAACTTTGAAAATCAAAGATCAATGATTTTCTTAATTTTCACAGCTTCTATTTTCACGAATCCCCTTTAATCCTACCTTCATTTAGATTTCTATTAATAAAAACTTCAGTTTGTTTGTGGAAGAAGGACAGAGAAAAGAACAAAGGTGTGCAGTGCTTATCAGCGACTCCTGTTCTTTTGACAGCCATTTTGATCCTTGCACAAGAAATTAACCCAAAATATCACAGGCTAAAAATTTTCGTACATGGCTGTAAATCTGTAAAATAGCGAAAGTTTCATCCTGCAAAAATTTGAGTGCATACAGTTTCCAGGTGTTGATCTATGTATTGACAATATATGCATTGTACAACACCAATTTATGTACGTATGTGTAATAGCAGATATCAACCAAGTAAGTACCAGTGTTGTGGCCATTACAGGGGTAAACTGTAATCAACTACTATTGCAAATACGTATCTGGGTACTATTACCATTACCACTACAGATCTTCACTAAAGCACTCAATTACCATCGCAACTACACTCCTACAATTACCACTATACAATTACTAATTACAGATTTGTTCCTGGATGTGTGTGAAAGGTAGAGGGATGATTTTACGTTTCAAAAAATGCATGATTCCACTTCGAATTCAGGTTTGAAAAATTCCAGATTCTGTTTCAAAATTGCTTGATTCCGTTTCATAATTATAGATTACAACTATAGTAATATTATGGTATTTATGGGCATACATACATACATAGTAACTACTACAGTACACGCTCAGATACCCATATTCATGAGTTCTCACTATTGAGACCTTGGGGCCTGGATATGTCAGCTTATAGTGTGTGAAACCTCTCTATTGGGGACACCCTGTGATCACAATAGATCCTATACACATGCAATGGAATTACATGGCTGGGATCTGCTCAGCAGACGAGATACACACAAAAGATGCGTAAAACACACTTGGTCTAGGCATATCTACACAAACACACTCACAAAGATTTTTTCTGCTAGGTACCAAACTATTGCCATCTTTCAAGCTACGTAAAGGGGTCCTGGCATGTTGTCTCGGGTTGCCTAATATGATAATAAGGTAAAGAGGAACGTAATAGAATTAAGCTTCACTTCTGCTATCCATAAAAACCACCAACTCACAGTATTTCCAGGTACTAACAGTAATAGGAATCTCAACAGGTGGGTTTACTTCAGTCAATACAAGTTTAGGAGTTCGGAATGTTTGTGAATAGTATTTGCTGCCAGGGCAGGGCTTCTCATATATGTCAAATAAAAAAGCTGGAGGATAGCACAATGTCTCAACTTCATGCTTCAGTGTATTTTCATCTTTACTGAAATCTCCTATAAGGGATTTTTCAATCTAAGAATTTGAAAATTGTGATAATGGATGCAAAACACTGCAAATATATACATCAATCACACTAACAGAGCATGCACCAACATGGCTGATGGTCCAGTCCCTTTCCTCTTTCTGGTTCAGGGCCTCTCCATTCAACGTAAGCCTGTAACTTAATGTGTCATTCGAAATTCTGAAGGGGGCTAAACAGTGTCTAAGTGTCCATTTTCCTTTAAGATGTGGTTTGTAGTACTTTTCCATTATCTATAATAATTGCAAAAGTACACATATACAGTACTATTATCTATTGCAAAAGTACATGCACATATACAACACTGTACATATATGGATTGGCTTAGAAACTACTGTATGCACTCAAATTTTCACAGGAAGAAACTTTCGTAGTTTTCGCAAATTGGAAGCCGTGTGTGAATATTTTAAGTCCATTAAACTTTAAGTGGAGCTCTTGTGCAATGACCAAGATGGTCGTCAAAAGAACAGGAGTCATGGAGAAGCACTGCCATACCTTCGCTCTTATCTCTAAAAACTTTCATCTCCAAACTAACGAAGTTTAGGTCAGTAAAAGGCTAAATGAAGGAAGAATTAAAGGGGGATTCATGAAAATATTGAAAATCGGCAATCAGTGAAAGTTTCATCCTGCGAAAATTTGAGCGCATATTGTATACAGTAAAAGAACAAAAATAAGATTAAAATTCTTACATACGTACCTGTCTCCAAGTGGCAGATTTAAGGGTGATTGCAATGCAAACATGTCTGATTGGTAGTTCACTGCTGATGGCTGCCAGTTTTGAAGGTTTCTCTTTAAACACATGGGCTTGGTAGTATTCAGATGCTTCCTCATTACATACATTGGCAAACAGGCAGTTGTCTCCACGAATCTGAATCACACCAGCTACAGCATTTACAACATAGCTGTCCTCTTTCATAAAGGAAAAGTCAAACACTTTCTGATCACCATGAAGTATGTGGGGAGACCAGCAACACTTCACAGGTCTATCTTCGGAGCTAGTCTTTTGTGCTCCGTCTTCACAGCACCAATGTGGGAGGTGGAGGATCATTGGCTTCTTCAATTTGGCCCCTCTGACTACAAGGTACACCACCATGCTACAGAGCTTGTAGCCATCTGGGAAGGAAAAGGGGCCAGCAGGAGTGATTCCATAATGGATGTATGCAGTTTCCCCTTCTTCTACTGCACACAGGGGTACTTCAAGAAAGGTAAAAGCCTTTGTGCACATTTCACTTTCATGATCTGGGCTGTTCTCCAGGATGAACGTTCCACCATCACAGCCAACTGTAATACTTCGAAAACCAAATGGAAACCAGCACAAGGAATTCAAAATGTGTTCCGAATTGCCAACTGCAGCGGATTGGGTGTACATACATACGTACACACCACATATATCCGGAAATATTGGTGACATTTTCAATTTGGCAGTTTGGCGGTCAGGATCAAAATCGCCAAATTTCTATCACCAAATTTACATAGACCTACAGTACTTACTATACTCTTTCCTCGCTGTGCAACCGCCAAAATTAATTTCAGCCAATATTTTATTACAGCCTGCATGATCTTGTGCAAATTGCCAATTTAATGATCACCAATAATTCTGGATATACGGTAGATGCAAAATAAATTTTAAACAACACTATTATAATCTACATAGAATATTTTACCATCCCAGGACTATGCGCACCTTTCCAGTTGACCACTTCTTTTGGTGTCATTTCTTCAAAGTCCACCATACCACTGTGTTCTGAGACAAGCACAGATTCCTGCAAAGGAAATGCCCTCTTACAATCACATATAAATTTATACAGGAGATGTGTGACTTGTCACCTCAAATCTAGATCTTTCCTCCATTTCTTCAGGTGGACCTTCATGGATGGGGGTACTTGAAGTACAGGAAGAACCAAAAAGTTTCTGTTCATGAAAACTGGCCAACATCAGATGTTTTTGCCAATGGGTACAGTTGCCTCGACCCTCACTTGTAAGAACATCATCATCAGTCAATGCTATAACATTCATGTGTACATAATTATGTACGTAAATTAAAAATCCACAGAATTAGTGTACATAACACATACAAAATCAATGGACTACATACACTTATACATACAGTATGTACGTACGTACGTACATACATTCAAGGTAACTTGGTCCCATCAGTTGCTGTTCTGGTCCTAAATTCTGACACTGTATTTTGTTGTGTTTTTCAAGTGGACCACCATTGCTCCTTTCTGTGTACATGCAGAAGAATACTACATACACATGTTGCATACAAAAGTCACTTACGTTCGCATTTACATATGTACGTACGTAGGTACACAAACATATGCACTACACACAACCACACATGCATGTACTCATGTCCATACAATTTTATACACATGCATGTACGTACTGTGCATACATACATACTCTTGCAAGCAATGTGTGTATAGTGTACATACATACTGTATAATTTCACCAAACACATGGATGAACGCACGCATGCATGCACACACGCATGAACACACACACACACACACACACACACACACACACACACACACACACACACACATGTACGTACGTACGTACGTACACATGTAAATGTACACATGTACACACAATTCCACTATATATTATTCTTCCATATTATCAGATTTTATGTGGGATCCATAAGCAATTGCATAGTACAAAAGTCTTACCCAACCTAAGACATACATATTATCCTAAACAAGGAAAATGAACTGCATACGTACACTTGTGTCTGCATTCCAACAGGGCACAAATTATGCAGCCATGAGTGAGCAGTATGCCGAGATTACATAAAAATACGTACGTATATACGTAGATCAAATCATTTACATACATACGTACTTACTTGGCAAAAACTGTCTTAAACTGGCTGCTATGTCATGATGACATTGAGCCCCTGGTAAATCCTTTGTTCGAAACAGAGTTTCATACAATGCCCACAGTACAATCCCTCTCTCTCTCTGCAGTGCACTTCTTATAGGCTGAAGCAGGCTGCTACTACATTCTGCACTAACAAACTGATCACGTTCTTCTTCTGTAAGGAATTTCCCATGTTCATCAAGAAACATCTTAGTAAAGCATTGCTGTTCAATGTTCTTGAAAGAGTTTTCTCCTCGAAGGCTACTCAGCATGTGCCAGATCCTTTGACAGTCCTCTTCATTAAGACTTTCAAAGTCTGCAGTACAAAATTATCACATGCATAAATTATGCATTCGGAAAGTTCTGAAAACCTAGTAACAGTGAAATTTCAATAAACACTTGCCTTCAGCCAGGCTACAATACTGTTTGTAGGCACAGTGCCCAATACGCTCAGTATTTACTTCCAAATTGGAATCAAATTCGGAAAGCACCTCCTTTTTCTCACTGCGCTCACCACCTACATACATACACGGACATGCAAAAGTGTCAAATGCAGAAAAACTACTTTAAATGTCACAAGTTCAGAGAACTGCCGGACAACAATCATCAGCATTTGCACACATGCAGGAATGTAAATACATATATACATGCAAATGCATACAGAACTACACAAAAATAAAATGAAAAGCACCGTGCAGCATGGTATGTAGGATAATAACATGAGCTACTGGATAATAAATGGTTGTAGTATGTGAACACTAGAAACTATGCAGATGAAAAAAAGAAAACTAACAAAAACAGATTGTCTAAAAGTCAGTCAAATCAGCAGTGGTTTGTCAAGAGATACACTATAACCTACGCGTGGGTTAGAGTATCCATGGCTTGTCTAGGTACCAGCTCTGACAGTGTCTTGCCTGAAAACCGTTGGGACAGAGGCGGGCTTGTGTAGAGTCAAGTACTAGTGGTCCATACGCACGGCTACTTATATACGTATAATATAAGAGACCTAAGACTTTAGAGACCTAATTTTTTTATTGGGGGAGGGGGATTAAGGACCTAATGTATAGAATACACAATAGACTCAATTACGTCGGAGATCGGTACATAGCGTTCTCCCATAAGAATACAGAGGGATCAAGGTCTCTACACTTCTTCATCTCTCAATAGACCTAACCATAGATACTCTGGCCTAACCTTGGACTTGCCAATCTGAATCAAGTGGAAATGCACCCCAAGAAGGATCATGATCTATAACAGGGGTCGTCATTCTGGGAAATAAGGTCTTCGAACTATCTCCACGCCGCCAAACGATCACATCCACGATCTAAAAAAGGTATATAAATTCCCGCCAAAATATAACCTGCATGCGTTGCTACGGCAACGCAGCACATGTTATACCATAATAATATAATAATAAAGGAAGCATTACTTCAGAAGAAAAACAAACCAACGAACAAACAAGCAAAAAATGAGATGTGGTCTGAAGAAAAACAAAGCAAGTAGACAAACAAATAGACAAACAAACAAGACAAACACAAACAATTTAAACTGGATATGTGGAGTTTACGGACGTAAACGGAGTTAATGAGGGAGCTTATGTCATTGGTTATAGGAATGGCGTGCCATAGTAGTCGAAACGATAGGTGATTGGGCTCGAATAGATTCGTTTCGAACAAATACACCAATCGTCGCGTCGAGTGGGTCACCGGGGGTAACGCGTCCGTAGCTGAATGTGTTTCAGCAGAGATTCTACGAACTGAGGTAGCGGTTCTTTCGCCCACCCAGCCCCGGGCCCTTTCCTTTCCCTTGTTTTGTCGTTAGCTTATAGGAGATCGCGGTTATCAAGAAGAGGAGTAGTCGTCGTTCGATCTGATGGTTGCCGTGTGTATGTATCTTTCCTTGTGTTTCTTTACAGGTGCGCGTCGAAGGAAACCCGTCACCGGCGTCTCCTTCGGTTCATTCTCCATCACATCGGTGATGTGACAAGGCTGGGTGTGAAGAAGCATGGCTTCCCCAAACCACGTGGCGAGGGGGAGGTCTGCCGATTACGTCCCAGCCGACCACCAGT
>CAUJGJ010000434.1:1379116-1384116 GCA_963170055.1 Halisarca cf. caerulea
CCTGACAGAAGTATGCCACAATGTCACCACTGAGCCCCCCCCCCCCCCCTCAACCTCTGTGAGACCATGACAGCTCAATCTGCCAACACTCAAGATGGTGCCTGTGTAGACACTGATCCGTGCCAGGCCCGGGGATTCTGGAATGCTTCACAGGATGCATTTTTTCATGTCAGGGTATTCTGCCCGAACGCATCCTCTAACCGTTCCATTGATGTCTCCTCCGCTTACAGAAGCCACGAGAACAACAACTTGAGAATCATGAATACGGCAACGCATCCGAGATGTTGAGCCGCATGGAGTATTCACTCCCCTTGTTCTTTGAACAATAGGCGGCACTGATGGGAAAGGAGGCCACAGTCTTCTTCAAACGACTGGCTGACATGCTGACCAAGAGAAAACAACAATCTTATTCCATCATCATGGGTTGGCTAAGATATCTTTTGCCCTACTGCGTGCCTCCATCATGTGCATCCGTAGAAGCAGGATCCTCTCTTCACCACCCAGGTTATGGAACCTAATTCATTCTTGAGCTTGCCACAACTGAAGGGGAGGTTCCCTCCATAATGCATGCTTAAACTCTTATTATAATATATTGGCAATCATTTAATACTATATTTTTGCTATAACTATGCATTTCATTAATTTTATTATTTAGTATTATGTAGTTTACTTGTATGTCATGAATTATTATATGTCTTCTATTTTCCAGGAAGAAAATTCTAACTATTGCGTAATCGAACCTAACTTGATCAACCTGCATCTAATAGGAAATTATCCAGCTATACAAACAAGCACAATACCGTGATGTGCCCATGGAGATCGACTGCAAGGCCGGCTTTGGAAAGTGAACAGAGTAAATTAACCACATGCAGCCTTTCAGTCTATTCTGTGTACTGTAGAGAACGTGCGAGTGAACAATCTATACACAGCCAGCACATAAGGTAGAGTGCCCTAATTCTGACACCATCTTTTCCTGACCTCAGTCAGCGCGTGCAGGAACCTGACTAGAATTGGCACCAGTGTATATGTAAGCCTATAGAATTTATGTGGTACTAACACAGGATATAACAGCTGCTGAAGAATAAAACGTAAATCTTTCTGTGTCGACTAGGAGACTACAGTGTTCAAAATTAGGGACGTCGACATACGTACAGTTCCAAATTATGGCATTCTACCTTATTCAATATTATGTTTAGCAGCCATATTATCAAGTGTACACTTTCCAAAGTGATGTGGTTGTTAGTCTAGTGAACCAGGTCCCTCCCCACCCTCCATTTTGTAGTGGGGAGGGATCTGGTTCACGAGACTATTGTGAGTGTATTTGTGTAGTATTAGGCATGGTACATGGTTCTCAGACTAATATTTGACACTGATTAGCACCGGATACAATCACATTCAATGGACCGATGCTCGAGGTTTTAGAATTGTTGTGGGATTTATTCGTGCAGCAGTGGGCATAAACTTCACACACACACACACACACACACACACACACACACACACACACACACACACACACACACACTAGACTACCCCACTGCATTCCACATTCCTGTTTCATGCACTGTTACATTGAATTTTTCATCCTTCCTTCCCTCTCACTCTCCTTCCCCCCTCAATCTCCCTCTTCCGTCCTCCGTCACCTCTCCCTCTCCCTCCCTCACATCTCTGTCCCCCTTTCTCTCCCCGAGTCCCTTACGTCCTCCTCCTTCACCTCTCCTCCTTAAATTCCCTTCTCTCTCTTTCCATTATATGTCACCCCTGTGTAACTTTTAAAGATTGCATGACCTCTGATCAACTGGCTGATGACTTTGACCACCAATTGGTTGCTTTAGTGGTGGTAACATTTGTTTCAGGAAACTGTTGAGACTCTCGCACAACAAGACAATCTGGAAAGTTTAACTGTGGAAGTAACAGCTAAGGAATGTATCAAAAGTAGTGTGTATGTGTGTGTTTATGTGTGTGTGTGTGTGTGTGTGTGTGTGTGTGTGTGTGTGTGTGTGTGTGTGTGTGTGTGTGTGTGAGTGTTTGACCATGTTATATTATGTTTTGAGTTTACAGCCTATAGTATAGTACACATGATTAATTGAAGTAATGCTCGATATATGGGAACCATGTTAGTGTGTGATATGTGTGTATACGTGTGCAATTATCGAATTCACCCCCCCCCCAAAAAAAAAAAAAAAAAAAAAAAAAAAAGGAAGACCCCAGGTCATTAGGGCTGCTCAGGGAGTTAACACTCACTCTCAAGGATATTGAGAAGACTAGTAGTGTGGGAGACCAGTTGCGAGACCCAAAGCTCCCCCCATACGGTTCTTTGTACAGGAGTATTGCAACTGACCACTGAGGGACAGGATTTTTTTTTCAGAAATAAATCCGAAAAACCCGTCTGACGAGGGAATCGAACCCATAACCTCAGCACTACATGTCACCATCGCTAGCCGCTAAGCCATCGAGGACCTTCTGAATATTTACTATTAAAAGCGCTACTTATAGTTACGCTAGCTAGGTAATAGGAAAAAAAAGAGAAAAAACTATCGGTGGTGGGGTTCGAACCTGCGATCATAGCCATTGCAGTCCAACTATTTCACCACTACGCCAACTGTGACCCTCTGAATGTGAGCTATTAAAATCCATATTTGAAGTAGAATGTTCATGCAGCTCGCGACTCTCAAAATGGCGGCAGAGGAATATGCGAGAGAATATCATGCAAACCAATTAACTCAAGTGCATGGTCCAATAATTGCTGCCTTCATATGTACATACTGCAAACACCTTTATAGTGCCTTCGAATCAATCAAGTAATGCTTGAAAGAGGTGACAACGAACGGTTTGGGGGAACCTATATGCCCGCCAAAGAAAGTGCTTCGTCAAGCTACTGATCAAAAAGAACGAGTTGAAAAAGCTGCTTGCAGTTTAGTTGTGAGGAGTGAAACTCTTCGAAAGACAGGTACCAGCAAAAGAGAGTAACTAACACTCCTTAGGAAGGAGAAATCCTTCTAAGTGGTTATGCATGCTCCGGTTTCCAACAACGCGTGTACTGCATTGAAGGTGCAAAGAATTGGAGTCAATGTTGCGGACTGGCTACGTACTGCAGCGGACACAGAGACGAGTCAAACTTGGTAGGTAGTAAAAAATCAAGCCTATGTGTTATAGAGGAGAACACTGACATGCTAGATCGAATTTTGCAGTCTGTCTGTATGTTTGTGTGTGTGTGTGTGTGTGTGTGTGTGTGTGTGTGTGTGTGTGTGTGTGTGTGTGTGTGTGTGTGTGATTGTGTGCGTGTGTGTGCATGTGTGTGTATGTTTTTGTGTGTATGTATTATGTGTGTGCTCGTGTGTTCATGTCTGTGTGTCTTTAGTGTACATGTGTGTGTGTGTGTGTGTGTGTGTGTGTGTGTGTGTGTGTGTGTGTGTGTGTGTGTGTGCTCTCACAAGCCAGCCCCTCCCATCACTATTCCTTCTTATATAGGGCGGGGTCAGAGTCTGGTCTGGTGCCCAATCAAGTTTTGTTCCAAGTGGGTGGGTACTAAGATGATGTAATACATACAAATAGTAAAATAACCACACGAGCTCTCCTTCGCAATTCTTCCTCACCATCCGAGTACATATAATTATAATAGTTTGCGATACCACTCATAGCTGTGCGATACCACCCATGGAGATGGCAGCAGGTCCTGCTAAACAAGGGACCTGCTCCTTGTGGGCTTTGCAGGAAAATAGAACCCAATAACCGAAGAGTTCTGAATACAGCCATGGGTATTGCTAATGTGCTGGAACCCCACCCTTTGTAAGAAGGAGGGGCTGGCTTGCGAGACTAGTGTGTGTGTGTGTGTGTGTGTGTGTGTGTGTGTGTCACTGTATGTGTGTGTGTGTCACTGTGTGTGTGTGTGTGTGTGTGTGTGTGTGTGTGTGTGTGTGTGTGTTTGTATTTACCAAGTCTCTATTTCCTATCTCCATAGGTGGTCAATGCACAGGCAAAAGTATCAGGAGAACATGTTGTGCTTTTCAAATATTTGAATCCTCATGTCATTGCCATGGCAGCAGAAACAGAAGGTGGAGAGGAATGTCAGTTTGAATTGTGTATGCTCACGTGTACAGACACACAACATTCTTTATAAGGCATGTACTCATGTATCCTATTTTACCATCAGTTGATCACTAGTCTCCTGTAACATAGACCCACTTCTCGCCTCCATGTTTTATTATGACGTCATTGGAGGTGAGAAGCAGGTCTGAGTTACACGAGACTAGTTGATCACCATGAGTGGCCATTTTGTCATCCATATATACGAGCATTTGTCACGGGTAGCAGAAATCCTCCGTTTACATGATCCTTTCTGGGAACTGGCTATTGGTAATGTTGTTTGTGTTTTCCATTTTGTGTTTTTGTTTTGATTTGTTTGTTTTAGTATTGTCTTTATAATGCCAAGGCTTGATGAAATGAGTTGGTTGTCATGGAGATGCATGAAAATATAACACAGCGCCCAATGTAAGAGAGTGCTTGATGATGACTGGTTCCTGGCTCTGTTCTCTGTTAGCTATTATTATATTTCTTGTTCACAGAGAGACGAGGTCATCCCTGAAGACACTCCCCTCTCCGATTGTTCTGAAGTGATTATGCATAGTGCTAAGACCTAGTGTTACCATGACAACAACATGAACTTTACGGTGAATAACAGAACAGAATATAATAATACATTGTAGAAATTTAATTATTCTGTCAGATATTTGCCGGTTCAATGCATGTATTTTGTGTTTGTGTAGATTGAGTGATGTTTGTGAAAGCAGAGTAATGTGTGTTTATAATTTGCATGTGCAGGTGTGTGTGTCTGTGGGTGAGTGTGTGTGTGTGTGTGTGTGTGTGTGTGTACATGTGTGTAGGTGAGTGCATATAGTTTGTGCATGTGTGTGTGTGTGCATGTATGTGTGCGCATGTGTGCATGTGTGTGTGCGGGTGAATGCATATAGTGTGTGCATGTATACATGTGTGTGTGTGTG
>CAUJGJ010000434.1:1386616-1391616 GCA_963170055.1 Halisarca cf. caerulea
AGAAAAAACGGTACACATGCAACATATAGTGTATAAATGTGGTATGTACATAAATATACTAAGACCAAAAATGTACGTACGTTCATGCACACATGTACACACACACAATCACACCTACGCTTGTACACGTGTACACACACACACACACACACACACACACACACACACACACACACACACACACACACACACACACAGTACACACACACACACACAGACACACACACACACACACACACACACACACAGACATACACACACATACACACACACACACACACACATATGCAACACACACACACACACACACATATGCAACACACACACAACACACACATACTGTAGAATTCTGTTTCTCCTTTCAAATCTCTTACATTTACCGCGTAACATTCTTTCGGATGTAGATTTGTTGATGATAGTGATCAGATAGAAATTTCCTCCGATCAAGAACAGAATGAGGAGGGAGATAGCTATCAGCGGAGCAAGCAGGGCCCAATGCACTCCACGCGATATCGTCAGTAAACATCTGAGAAAACAGAGGCAAAGAAACATCATAACACAAAAGTGCAAATTCCAGTGGTCCTTATTCTATAAACTCAACATGTACATAAAATAGTGGGAGCTACATAATCTGACACTCTACATTGTAGTACTACTTAATATAATATAGTAAGGTTATTGTTTATATTAGCATAGTATAATTATTAAGTATATGTTGCTTTAAATTATACTGTGCATACCTTGTGTATAGTGAAACTTGCTTAGTATGTACCTCAAGGGGACATAAAGATCAGTACTTACTTTCAGAGGTACTTACTATCAAGGTTGGTTTGCGTACATGAGGTATACACAGGGACAGAATGAGGAGTACTTACTATCCAGGAGTATGTACTAAACCAGGTACTTACTATCAAGGTTGGTTTGTGTACATGAGGTATACACAGGGACAGAATGAGGAGTACTTACTATCCAGGAGTATGTACTAAACCAGGTACTTACTATCAGGGTTGGTTTGTGTACATGAGGTATACACAGGGACAGAATGAGGAGTACTTACTATCCAGGAGTATGTACTAAACCAGGTACTTACTATCAGGGTTGGTTTATGTACATGAGGTATACCCAGGGACAGAATGAGTAGTACTTATTATCCAGGAGTATGTACTAAACCAGGTACTTACTATCAGGGTTGGTTTATGTACATGAGGTATACACAGGGACAGAATGAGGAGTACTTACTATCCAGGAGTATGTACTAAACCAGGTACTTACTATCAAGGTTGGTTTGTGTACATGAGGTATACACATGGACAGAATGAGGAGTACTTACTATCCAGGAGTATGTACTAAACCAGGTACTTACTATCAGGGTTGGTTTATGTACATGAGGTATACACAGGGACAGAATGAGGAGTACTTACTATCCAGGAGTATGTACTAAACCAGGTACTTACTATCAGGGTTGGTTTATGTACGTACATGAGGTATACACAGGGACAGAATGAGGAGTACTTACTATCCAGAAGTAGGTACTAAACCAGGTACTTACTATCAGGGTTGGTTTGTGTACATGAGGTATACACAGAGACAGAATGAGGAGTACTTACTATCCAGGAGTGTGTACTAAACCAGGTACTTACCATCAGGGTTGGTTTATGTACATGAGGTATACACAGGGACAGAATGAGGAGTACTTACTATCCAGGAGTATGTACTAAACCAGGTACTTACCATCAGGGTTGGTTTATGTACATGAGGTATACCCAGGGACAGAATGAGGAGTACTTACTATCCAGGAGTATGTACTAAACCAGGTACTTACTATCAGGGTTGGTTTATGTACATGAGGTATACACAGGGACAGAATGAGGAGTACTTACTATCCAGGAGTATGTACTAAACCAGGTACTTACTATCAGGGTTGGTTTATGTACGTACATGAGGTATACACAGGGACAGAATGAGGAGTACTTACTATCCAGAAGTAGGTACTAAACCAGGTACTTACTATCAGGGTTGGTTTGTGTACATGAGGTATACACAGGGACAGAATGAGGAGTACTTACTATCCAGGAGTGTGTACTAAACCAGGTACTTACCATCAGGGTTGGTTTATGTACATGAGGTATACACAGGGACAGAATGAGGAGTACTTACTATCCAGGAGTGTGTACTAAACCAGGTACTTACCATCAGGGTTGGTTTATGTACATGAGGTATACAAAGGTACAGAATGAGGAATACTTACTATCCAGGAATGTGTACTAAACCAGGTGGTACTTACTAACCAAGTTCTACTACACCAACATGTCATTACGTACGTATGTCAGTGGAACCTCCATATTGTGACACTCTTGGGCAGCAAACTACGCAGCAAACAAAATCAACTCACGTGTTTTCCTCAGTTCTATTGAAGTCCATGAAAGAGCTGATGGCAGCAGTGACGATGGCAATGAATGAGGACAAACCTGTACATTTGGAACATACATGTATTAGCAGGGATGACAAGACCTGGAAGTGTGTGTGTGTGTGTGTGTGTGTGTGTGTGTGTGTGTGTGTGTGTGTGTGTGTGTGTGTGTGGTGCTGTGTGTGTGTGTGTGTGTGTGTGTGTGTGTGTGTGTGCGTGCGTGTGCGTGTGTGTGTGTGGTGTGTTTGTGTGCAACAATCCTGATCCCTACCCAATAACAAAATTAATTTATGTACCTATAGTCCAACGATACCAATTCACATGCAGTATATATGTACAATACATTGCACATCATGTGATCATAGAAAGCATGTGACAGTCATGTGACCAACAGCAATCACTCACCTACTGTCATCACAAAACAAGAACTTATCCACTTTCGTTTGGATAGGTTTTTAAAATCTTTATTCTTAGCAACGACGATCAAAACCATGACAGCAATACATAGCAACCATAAAATGGCCGACAGTAAAGAAAATAAATAGAATGTACTGAATATCATACAAGACACCTAAAAGGACAAAGAAACATATTTTAAAACAATATAACATTTTTATTGCCTACTTAAACTCACATAGTCCAAATTTGCCACAACAAATGGGAGAAGAATGAAAGAAGAAAGAAGAGCAAGAAGAAAATTAAAACGGGCCACATTCTGAACCTTGGAGAAGCCCTTACCGCTGTATGTGTGTATGTGTATGTATGCATGCATGTGTGTGTGTGTGTGTGTGTGTTGTGTGTGTGTGTGTGTGTGTGTGTGTGTGTGTGTGTGTGTGTGTGTGTGTGTGTGTGTGTGTGTGTGTGTGTGTGTGTGTGTGTGTGTGTAATAAGAAATAAATGAAAAATAAACATCTGTATTCATCAAACATGAACAAAAAACACACAAACATATATACATAACTTAGGCAGATTAGTTAATGTGCCAAATTGGACAATAGACCAAAATTTTGTAACATCAATTGGACCATTCACCACTGCATGTAGCATAGACAGACACACATAGGTATGTATCCTCAACTCACCAAATGCAAAGACCGAGTAAGATGCAGAGCAGGATGAGAAAGCCATCCACAGCACACACGACACACACTACAACCACCACTGCCGGGCGACTTGCAGGGCTAGCTGGCCCAGGAGTAGAGTCCACCATGTTGGTCGGGGACGGTGTAGGTGATCCAGAATGATTAAGAATGGCTGACACAGTTGGTGTAGCAGAGATTGAAAATTCCATCACTACTGATGATGATAAAGTTGGTATAGCAGGACTAGGATATGCAAGCATGGCTGATGGTGTTGGTGTAGCAGGGCCGGTATACTTCAACATGGCTGACACTGATGTAGCTGAACTGGTATGTGTCAAAAAGGCTGACAGTGTTGGTGTAGCAGAGCCAGGATATTTCAACATGGCCGATGACGGAGAAACTGTAGCGCTCACATAATCAAACTTGGTTTGCACACTTGCTGCTGTTGAGCTAATCTCCCTGCACAATGACAGGAACAATTCTCAATAAAATTAAATATGTACCCAATTGTACTGAATAATGCTGCAGCTGAGTGGCTTAGTAGTAGCCCCCGGGCTATTAGTTCCCTAAACTTAATAAGATTTCTGATACTGATATTTCATTGAAAACCATCCACTTAGTAGCTTCTACTAGTTCTTCCCTATGATATGTATACCCCGACAATCTGTTTAAATTTGAAATATAAGAGTGCTATGTGATGTAGTGTGTATGCGATATCGATTTTAATATTTTTTACCAAATGTGCAATAGTCGGACATGTGTCAGACATTGCGATAAGAACAACTCGTAGGTTAGAATATGCAAGCCGAAATCTTCGGTGTATTGGACGTTTCGGCAACTGCCCCACTCATAATTGCTCTCATCATTACATATGTCCGACATGTTGCTAGGTATACACCCCTAAGGGGCTCACCATCATCTTGAGGTTAGCAACATCTGTTCGCTTGGGACGCGAAAATATTAGGAGACACATAAGCACAGATTTCAGAGTGATGTCACAAAGAGAGGGATAATTGAATAAGGTATCGCAGGTGTTGTAAACGAATTAGCACCTTGTTAATAAGGGATTCGCTGGTATACGGCTAACACCATACAGTATATATGCAGTGTTGGTGTTGAGAAATGGCTGGGGTGTGGATGTAGAGTCGTGACTGTTCAATCCGGCCAAATTTGTTGCATTATGTAAAAGATGCTGGATTAAAGAGGTGCTGGATTAAAGAGGTGCTGGATTAACAAATCTTCTTACAATATACTGTGCACATTGGGTACACATTTCTACTGGCTGGATAGCAAGGGTACTGGATAATCAAAGGTCGGACTAAAGAGTCATGACTGTATTAGTGAGCTACATGGGGACAGTACTCTAGCTGAAGTACTGTCCCCACATAATATTATGTATAATATGCAAACACATGTGCGTACACACACACACACACACACACACACACACACACACACACACACACACACACACACATGCATGCACACACACACACACACGCGCGCGCGCG
>CAUJGJ010000434.1:1396616-1404116 GCA_963170055.1 Halisarca cf. caerulea
ACAGATACTCACGCGTTAAGTCTTCCAACGCAAAGGACGCGTCAGGGGCGGTTCGCTCACAATACGAGTGTAGAAGAAAGCAGCAAAAGAAAATCAACACAGACTGGGCGCGCCAACTGCCAAACATAACCATTCGTCAGAATGTCCAACTTGGGTACACAGAGAGAATACAGACCAATCGGCGGCTACATCCAAAACGCTGCAATCGCACTGCGGTCAGCTTTAGCGTCGGTGTACGAGAAATTCAATAAGAAAAGAGGTTCCAACTATAACCACAGGCTAAATTCACCTTTTTATGAGTCTGTTAGAAAGTCACAGTTCTTTGGCGTGAGAAGGTGCCCTTCCACTTCAGAGTAAATTGTTCTGCGAATGGTACACGCTTCAGTAATTGAACTCAATTGAAAGGAGAGCGCCATTTTGCTTACGTCAGAATAATTATACACTAGCACGCAAATGGCGGGAAGGGGACGGTAAATGTACCTTAACTCAGTATTACTTGATGCATTAATATCTAGTTTCTCTCTAGGATATGAGCTTGGTGGGGGAGATTTTAGTGGTATATAAATGGTACAACATATAAAATATTCAAGGATGTGAATTTATTCTATACAAATTTTGGATTTGATAAATCAGTGTGTACTACACCCTGCCAGTAACGGCAAAGGGGCTGGCATAGCCTAAATGATGGGTGCATTTCAAAAAGTAGATACTGCTTTTGACAGTAAGGTGGTAGTGTGTGCTTCCCTCGAAAAAAATGTATTCCTTTAGGTCTTATTATGTAACAAATTGGGTGACCCTCGGAGTCATCAAGACCGCTGAGCAAACTTTCAGGGACACACAACCTGAAAATTATCATGATCAGAATTTCCACTTATCAGGATACAATATACATGTACCAGAAAATTCTCATTATCTGAAGTTCTCCTTATATACCAGGATACATATAATGCAGGGTATTACTAGGAGAAATTCAATACTAGAAGAAACGAGGTTCTAACTATGACAACAGGCTAAATTTGCACCTTTAATTTTATGAGTGTGTTAGAAAGTCACAGTTTGTTGTCATGAGAAGGTGCCCTTCCACTTCAGAATATATTGTTCTGTGAATGGTATATATACACTCCAGTAATTGAACACAATTGAAAGGGGAGTGTCATTGTGATTACATCAGAATAATATTATGCACTAGTACGCAAATGGCGGGAAGGATACAGCAAATCCACCTCTCTAATAATCCTACTGTACACTATACTACTACTCCCTCATACATCCAGTTCCCTCAACCTATCTGCAAATTTCATCCAGAACGGACGTGTACAGATAAGTGAGGTCTGACTGTATTAAACTTGAAGCTTGTGTGGTTAATCATAATATATGTACAGTTTTTTTAACACATAACTGTATTATGTAGCTATAGTTTGGGGAATAGTTAGAAGTTGGATAAGAACCTTCTGCAATGTCTATAGTACTAGGGCAAGTCTCATTTTAGGGTAAGCACTAAGACTTAATATACTTCACAGACCTACCTTGACTATTATATAGTTTTACTTGCTAACTGTATGTTATACAAAGGGTATTAATGGCTTGTGCTATACATTTAGCAAAACCTCCATTAATGCACACCTCCGAAATGCAGAAACCTCCTTAAACAGGACACCATTGTTCTGTCCTATTTATCATCCCTCACATTGACTTGTGTACAGTTGAATCCTCTGAAATGAGGACATCTCCATATACAGGACAGTGTACTGTGGTTCCTCTGGTGTCCTTATTACGGAGGTTTCACTGTACAGGACAGTGTA
This sequence comes from Halisarca cf. caerulea, assembly GCA_963170055.1. Lineage (NCBI taxonomy): Eukaryota > Metazoa > Porifera > Demospongiae > Chondrillida > Halisarcidae > Halisarca > Halisarca cf. caerulea. The sequence goes on from CAUJGJ010000434.1 coordinate 1,398,419, forward strand.
CTGTGGTCCCTGTGATGTCCTTATTATAGAGATTTCACGGTACGTGCAATGACCTGTATGTAATAAACATGGCAGTTGGCTATCAAAAATAAAACAATCACAAACACACATACACACACACACACACACACACACACACTGCACACACACACACACACACACAAACACACACACACACACACGCACACGCACACGTACACACACGCACACACACACATGCACACAAACACACATAAACACACACACACACACACACACACACACACACACACACACACACACACACACACACACACACACACACACATTGATTTTGGAGAAGTCCTCCATACTGCACACTTCCAGGTATTATTATAAACTAGCTCATATATCTATTTGCAGATCCAGACTACTGCATGTGTGCTGTTTGGTGTTTGTATGTATATGTATGTGTGCATGTGTGTTTGTGTATATATATACATATATGCACCATCCACGGGTTAATTGTGTGTGTGTGTGTGTGTGTGTGTGTGTGTGTGTGTGTGTGTGTGTGTGTGTGTGTGTGTGTGTGCGTGTGTGTATGTGTGTGCATGTGTGTGTGTATTTAGGTGTGTGTGTACATGTACGTCATGGTACAGTATATACTGATTTGGTAGGTATAATTTTGACCGTCTTCAAATCACAATCCTTACAGTAGCCCAATTCTAAAGGTATGTGTATTCTGGCATAGCCGACCCTTTTTATAGAGTGTATCAGATATATTGACTTGTCATAGTTCCGTACAGCATATACCATGCATGTAAAACTTCGTACTGCGCAGATTGGGTCAGCTACATGGCAGAGTAAGGTGGGGCATGCACCACCAAACATGAGAAAGATATGCAGGTAAACGTCTATATAATCCGGCACTGAATGGGACCTGAAAAGGGTGCCATGCGGATTCTAGGAGGTTGTTGGATTCTGGAGTGACTATTAGCACACATCAATATATGGGGCGGCACTTGATAAGATGGATTATAATGAGATGTGAGATTGCAGAGGTCTAACTGTATATAATCACACCCAATTAATCGGAAACTGCTATACATATAGAGTATCTATGAACTGCAGCTGCATGGCATATTTGAAATCCTCAATTATCCAACACTCTTCCAACACTCTAGATCTGCTGTGAATCTCCATCACTAAGTTGTGTACCATAAACCTGATTTATCCAACATGCACCTGATTTGTCCAACACCTGATTCATCCAACACCTGGTTTATCCGACACCTGGTTTATAAAACACCTGGTTCATCCAACACCAGCTGGTTCATCAAACATCTGGTTTATCCACACATTTCATGAGGAACAAACATGGTCGAATAAACAAGGGCCTGTACCTCAATCGAATTTGTATCAGATTCTGATCAAGGACAATAATAATGGCAATACGATAATAGGCACAGCATAGAGGAGCCTTGTGAAATCTGTGTACAGTAGCATCTCTCCATTCCAGACCCCTAAATTGCCAACACCCCTCTGCCACCGGAACCAAACATATCACACTATACTGTGATATACGGTAGGATGGGTTTTAATTGCGTATTGCAACAACTGCGTTTAAGGGAACACAAAAACACACTAGATGGCATTTTTAATAGCTGCACTTCCTAACATATAACTACATACAGGCCAGGCTACAGCTGGTTTATGATGAGTTAACTTTTAATATTCGTGCTCTTGTAATAATTAGCTATAGCAATATCAGCATATATATTTCAATCCAGCAATTAAACCCATCCTATGGTTCATAGCAAATATTCAACTCCTGAAATGAGGACATGAAATCTAAATAATCAGGACGGGCCTTCCTGGTCCAAAGGTGTCCTTAATAGAGAGGTTCTGCTTTACAACGGACACTTTGGGAACTCAAGAACAGTTTTCAAAACAGAGGCTTCCACTACTCAGAGGTTATATATTACGTGCGTAACAATCTAATATCTGGTCCCACAAAAGCACACGTCGATCTGCTATATATATATAAATATATATATAATATTATTGTATATATATATATGCAGTTCTGTTAAAAATTATGGGCACTATAATATATATTACTTTATCAGCACTAGTTGGACATCAATATCAAGAATCGCAGAGGTGTTCAATTCAATTTTTTTTATTCAAATTTCAGTAATGCATGCATGGCGAAGATATGGTCTCCTACTCTAGCCATGCAGCCTGTGGCTATGTACCCCCAATACATGGTCCTCGGGGCACTTTAGCCCAACATACGTATAAACATGCATAATAATATTATAAACACATCTACACACAAACACACATATACACATATACATGATACACATGCAACCATGCACACACACATGCACACACACACACACACACACACACACACACACACACACACACACACACACACACACATATATATATAATACACATATACATACACATGCAACCACACACACACACACACACACACACACACACACACACACACACACACACACACACACACACACACACACACACACACAGACACACACACACGCCCAAGCATACACACATGTACACACACACACACACACACACACACACACACACACACACACACAGAGACACACACACATGCACATGAAAAGCATACACACATGTACACACACACACACACACACACACATACACACACACACACACACACACACACACACACACGCACACACACACAGACACACACACACGCACAAGCATACACACATGTACACACACACACACACACACACACCGTGGCACACACAGACACACACACATGCACAAGCATACACACATGTACACACACACACACACACACACACACACACACACACACACACACACACATGCATGCAAACACACACACACACACACACACACACACACACGCGCGCGCACACACACACACACACACACACACACTTGTAACTTGTAATACCACAGCCTTTAGTGCGGGCTATATTGTGACTCCCTTGTTGGGGCCCCAATGGGGCCCAACTGGAGGTGAGCCACCAGACATCATGAGGGAGAGACCCAATGAATATGGGCCCAGCTGCCTCCACCATCCCTGACGGCCTCCTCTTCCAATCTGGGGTTGCCCATCTGTGAGGTTGCAAGCCCCACGAGATATGGGTAGGGCTGGGCTGCACCTGAAGAGCGATGGCGTGTCCACCTAACTCACAGCAGCAGTGATTCCCAAGCCTAAACTCAGTGATAACCAGGCTAATAGCATCTAGGGCACCAGCCAATGACCAGTACCCTGCTAAGAGTCTGTGGTTGAGACTGACAGGTATGATTTCACCTGTAAGCAGCTGAGTGTCTCAGTTTTCATCCTTCTAAAAGCCTCACCTGCTGGCAACAGGCTTAAGCTCTTAAAAGAGATTACCAACCAGCCCCTCACACCACCTGGACAACACACACACACACACACACACACACACACACACACACACACACACACACACACACACACACACACACACAATCACACATACACACATACATACACACATATACACACACATGTACACACAATTATAATAAAGGATGTTTGTTGAGTATTACTACACTCCGTAATATTATAACTTTGATTTTATATGATGTCTATTGCAGTTGGATATGTTTCCTACTTATGGTTTGTCAGTGATGTCCCCGCTCAGGAATGTCTACACATCAAACTGTTTGTTAGAGCATGAACACACATGCAAGCATTACCGTGTGAATATCCTGATGCAGTTTCAAATCGTTTGTGTCAAACCTTTCTTGTGTGACACCAAAAATTTTTGAGTACGTACTAGGAAAAGGTGGGTATAGATAGAGAACATCATTATTCCGAAAAGATACAAAATCATGCATGTGGCAATTGAGAGTAGCCTGATATGGGGTTTTGTAGTTGCATGCGATATGCAATGAAATCTCTCTAATCCAACACTCAATGGGACCCGACAAAGGTGTCAGATTAGGACATTGTCGGATTATGGAGTGAGTTTTAGCATGGATGAATATATATGGTGACTGTACCTCATAAGATGGTGGGATTAGAGAGAATGTTGGATTATAGAGGTGTCGGATTACAGAGGTTTCCCTGTAATAACGTAGGTTACACATCAAAGCTCAAGAACACCTTGAACTGTCTTTTAATTTCGTCAACCGCAGCCCACAACAGGATGTGTATCACGTGACTCTGACGCGCCAAACTACAAGAAAATGATGGCAATAGGTGCCTTTGTTTACCTACGGTCATGAGCTTAGTGTCTCGTGAAGACAAAAGACAACATTATACATTAATACAGCAACGAAAGCTTAAAGCATAACTCATCATGCCCCACGCAATACTGTTCTTGAGGAAAGGATATGCTCAGAAGTATATTATAGAATGCAAGAAACGCGTCATTGCGCGTTCCATCATGAAGTACAAAGGAATTGAAATGGCTTCTCACATTCATACTTATGATATTGATCCACGAACTCAACAATTCTTCACTGACGGTGGTTTCCAGCATAGGTATTCTGCCTTTGGAGGTGTAGAAGACGATTGAATTTGTTAGTTAACGTTCGCTTTGGGACAATTCTCAGGGCACTTTCTAGTCTACTTGGACGAATTTCCTTCTGGTAACGACATTCCCCGTAGCGAACGACCAACTGAATCCAGTTTACACGCCACAAGGCACGATTTCTTCTCGTGGCTCAGTCTGAAATATGAGGACGTCCGTACTTCTTGTCATCCTTTTGAGCCTTCGAATTTTTTCAACGGCTGCTACTGTCTCTTCAGGTAAGACGATAGATCGTACCTCCATGGGTGTTTGACCTGTACCATCCACGGGTTGAGCGTGTGTGTGTGTGTGTGTGTGTGTGTGTGTGTGTGTGTGTGTGTGTGTGTGTGTGTGTGTGTATGTGTGTGTGTGTGTGTGTGTGTGTGTGTGTTTGTGTGTGTGTGTGTGTGTGTGTGTGTGTGTGTGTGTGTGTGTGTGTGTGTGAGTGAGTGAGTGTGTGTGTGTGTGTGTGTGTGTGTGTGTGTGTGTGTGTGTGTGTGTGTGTGTGTGTGTGAGGGTGCTGTGTACTTTCAAGTGAACAGTTTGCTCTGGTCATGCTCACATGTGTGCACTCACACACACACACACACAAACACACACACACACACACACACACACACACACACACACAACACACACACGCACGCACACACACACACACACACGCACACACACACACACACACATACACACACATATACACACACATACGTACACACACACACACACACACACACACACACACACACACACACACACACACACACACACACACACACCGCTCATTAAAATATATACATTCATGTGTCCGTATTCCTTGTCATACTTTTGAGCCTTCGAGTTTTTTCTACGGTTGCTACTTTCTCTTCGGGTAAGACGATAGATCGTTCCTCCATGGGTGTTTGACCGGTACCATCCACGGGTTGTGTGTGTGTGTGTGTGTGTGTGTGTGTGTGTGTGTGTGTACGTGTGTGCGTGCACATGTGTGTGTGTGTGTGTGTGTGTGCGTGCGTGCGTGCGTGCAGGCATGCGTGCGGGCATGTGTGCATGCACATGTGTGTGTCAGTGTGTGTGTGTACACATGTATACAAAAAATATGTATGCTATTATATATCTCCATAATATTATGTGCATAGTATACACTTGTA
>CAUJGJ010000434.1:1419116-1426616 GCA_963170055.1 Halisarca cf. caerulea
ATTATCCGTGAGGGTCACCTGTAACAATCTAATTTTTATTATTATTATTATTAATAGTCTAATTCTTGATCATTTGTCAATCTCATGTATGTGTTTCATGTTCTGCTATATCACAATAATGTTTTATTACTATTTGATTAACTCTTGTTTTTGCTATTGTTGCTTTGGTTGTGTGTAAAATTACTAATCTAATATTATAATAACATTTGCACATTATCTCACCTAAAAACTCAAATTTTACTCAAGCTTACCCCCCAAAAATTTATTCCTAGATAGAACCCTGATATTACGTTTCCAGGAATGCCAATTGTGTACTATACGGTTGCAGGAGTAGTTCATAATAATAATAATATGAAAAATGAAAATACAAATTTTAAATGATTAGTGCAAAACTTCTTTGTAGACAATATTTCTAGTTACCGAGTGAAGCGAGGTTGATTACTTCTGCTGTGCAGGGACCTGATCTCTCGTTTGGCCTGCGTGGCTGTACAATTTAGCGATTTTGTCCCATTTCTGTATATTTCTTTAATAAAATGCTCGTTTGTCAAAGCTTTTGGGAGTGAGGCGTGTCAATGCTCGGGTTGGGGGGCGGATAGAGAATACCTTCCGGTGAAAGCAATTTGCAGTTGGAATTTTTTAGGCGGTGGAAGGAGAGTCTAGTGTACATGCATGTTGAAGCTTCCCCCCTGCCCCCCACTGGATAGAACCCTGCTGTGCGTGTGTATGTGTGTGTGTGTGTGTGTGTGTGTGTGTGTGTGTGTGTCTGTGTGTGTGTGTGTCTGTGCATGCATGCGTGCATGCAGCGTGTGTGTGGGAGAGAGAATGCATGCGTGTGTGTGTGTATGTGTGCGTGTGTGCGTGCATGTGTGCGTACATGTGTGTGTATGGGGGAGAGAGAATGCATGTGTGTGTGTGTGTGTGTGTGTGTGTGTGTGTGTGTGTGTGTGTGTGTGTGTGTATGTGTATGTGTGTGTGTGTGTGTGTATGTGTGTGTGTGTGTGTGTGTGTGTGTGTGTGTGTGTGTGTGTGTGTGTGTGTGTGCATGTGTGTGGGAGAGAGAATGCATGTGTGTGTGTGTTGTGTGTATGGGGGTTCTACCTAGGATGAAAATTTTGGGATGGAAGCTTCCCCCCGCTCCCTCACTAAATTGAAGTCTGGTATGTGTGCGTATATTATGCATGTGTGTGTGTATGTATAATATATGTGTGTGTGTGTGTGTGTGTGTGTGTGTGTATGTGTTTGTACATGTCATATGTGTGTATGTGTGCATTTGTGTGTGTGTGTGTGTGTGTGTGTGTGTGTGTGTGTGTGTGTGTGTGTGTGTGTGTGTGTGTGTGTGTGTGTGTGCATAGATACTCTAACCTACGTTGCGTAGGTTAGAGCATCTATGGTGTGTGTTTGTGTGTGTTTGTGTGTGTGTGCATGTGGTGTGTGTGTGTGTGTGTGTGTGTGTGTGTGTGTGTGTGTGTGTGTGTGTGTGTGTACGTGTGTTTGTACATGTCGTGTGTGTGTTTTATTTAAATATAATGCCAATAATAATAGCATTATATATATATATATATATACAGATAAACCGACAGTGTACATGTCATTGAATATCCAAATTAAAATTATTTTAAGTATTCCAATATTATAGGAACACAATAATAATGTTATTCTTACAGTATGCATTATTATTATTATTGCTATTTTTATTATGACTGTTTATTTATAGCACGCATCTGATTGGCTACCTGTTTATAGGTTGAGGGGAAACCCCTGGGAGAACACCTTGATATCATACAGTAAACAACATTTAGCCCAACCTTTAGACCTGTGTTCTACAAGATTCAGCTAACAGAGTCGTGTCTTCCCCAGTTTCTGTGTGTACATGATGTATATACTCAATAGGGAATTACATCCCAGGTAGCGCGCAGTGAAAGGAATCTTACTTGCTGTACTTAAGCCGAAGAAGTTATGACCGAGGTTACGACACACGCTTGTTCCCTGATCGAACTTTCGGAAGTACGTACTATATCCAGTTCATCGCAGAAGAGTCAGGTAAGGAGCTTATATCGGGCCATATGGTCTGTGTACGTATTAATTGCTCAGCCTATAGCACTTACGATGTAATTTCTTAGAAAAAATATCATATTAAAGTTAACGTAGACGCGGAGATTCCCAGTTGTGATAAAGTGTTTAGCATAGTTTAAATTTATATTTTACTATATATTATTAGTATTTACATCGTATGTGGGCCACGGCCAGCGAATCTCAATGTTTTAGAGAGAGACACGATCGTCGCGATCGGTCCAATGTAGGATTTGCAGACAATGAAGCGATCACTTTTGGGACACTATAAATATAAGATCGCGACGAACTAAAATATCCGAGAAGCCTACGTCCTGAATTGTGGCTTGCAGAATATACGACAGTGTCTTGCATATATCACCAGTGAAACCTATATATAATAAGTACACCGCTGGGACCACAGTAAGCTATTCTGTGTATGGAGGTGTCCTTATTTTGGATGCTATTAGTTTAGATTCATGTACACATGTTTGGGAGTGTCAAGGATTCCAAAAAGACAGTATATACGAAGGTGTCCTGTTTATAAGGAGGTTTTTCTGTAATGGAGGTAGTACTGTATGCAGTGAGAGCTATGTGCATGGTAATGTTGTAGTTATTAGTGCATGCCTTATCTTGACTTGCTGCTGAGTATGTGGAATGTCAAATTACATGCATGTGTATTGGAGGTAGTCTCGTATAGCCAGACCCTCAACTTGGCTCCTTGAACTGCTTAAAGATCTAAGAGATTTGGGTCTGGCTACATGAGACTATATTGGAGGTATGAGGTCATTGGCAACTTAGTACTATACTGTTCAACTTGTAGCCACTTGCGGACAGTGTTATAAAAAATTATTATTGTCCTGTGACATGCATGGATGTTAGTTTGAAGTATATAATACTGTGAAACCTAGTATGTAAATTACTACTAATCCAATTATATAATTAACACCTCAGAGTCTATATAATCTGACATTCAACATATTAATCATGATATTAACATTCCAGTGTACTATCCTTTATAAGTGTTCAATTGCAGCGACCTACTAAAAGCTAGCATTTTTGACAACCCAGGCCCAATAATATTAAGTGTCGGATCACCATAGTTATAAGTCCATACCACTTTATGCATATTGCAGGTGTCCTTCCACAGTGACCAGGTGGTGCAAGGTGATACTTTATTTGACTCAGACGATGGCGTCTCTCTTTATGACACAAGTGATCTGCAAGGCACACCATACTTGCGTGTTATTCAGGATGCTGTTGAGGGAGAGATTGAAAAGGAAGTGGCAGATAAGTCAAGGTACTAAAGTGTATTGCGTGTGCTGCAAATTGTATTGAATTTAATATTCAAATACCGCATGAGAGAGCATTTCAATTTACAATCATAGCTTAATTAAGTTTGAAATTTATAATCGTCAATGATTTACACATCACATCTACTGTATGCAATTCAATGCCATTGTATATTGTCTAGTTCAAAGGTAGCTCTGATTCCACCCATGTTTGCAGGCAGTTTGCAAGGGAACGTGAGGAGCTTCAGCGAAAGTTGGCTGAAAAGGATTCACAATTACAGTATGTGTTACCGATATTTCCCTTTACTGGGCTGGGCATAATATTGCATAAATATTCACTTGATATACTAAAAATTGTTAAATTAAATGACGAACGTCCACTCAATGGTGGTATAAAGGTATGTACGTGGTATATACATTGGATATCTCTATTCCGGACACCTTGGCCATGGGCTAAAATGGGCTGTCCCTGATTGTGAAGGTGTCCTCATTACAAGGGTTGAATGTGTACTATGGCAAAAAATGGAGATTCATTTGGTTCCAGTGGCATGTGTCCTCACTAGAGAGGTGTCTGCACTTCAGGGGCCTGGATTAGAGGGGTTCAGCAGTATATATGTCCAAATCCAGGCCAGAATGTGTACGTAGGTCACAATGGGGCATGTATGTACATATGTGGTTTCCAGTCGTCCAGTGATGTCAGATCAATTTGTTACCCCTTCTAGCTAAGAAGCATGCATGGTGATCCAACTATTTGCACATGAAAGTATGTAAATGTTCCATCTGTATGTCCAACAGTTGCCTGGTTGCATAACCAAGTATACCATTAATTGCACAACAGGCTATCCTGTTCAGCAACCGTATGGCAAGATGGAAGCCGTTCCATCCAAGATGAAAGCCCTGCACAGAGCAGCTGCAATAAAACTAACTTCCATGACAGCATCAGTCGTGAAGCTCAACGACTTAGGAGTATTTGAGCTGGAGATTAGTTTTTTCGGATCGAGCGAAGCAAGCAGAGCCCAACCTGTTGTCCGGTTGAGCAACCAGCATCTGGTTAGCCAACCAGAAAAGTTAGACATCGGGTTATATAGAACATACTACAGTCTAGCTGAAGAGAGGACCTTGTGTTCAAGTGTGCTTTCTAAATCGCAGCGGTAAACTAAACAACTAGATTGTGTTCTCAATATAGTCCAAACCACGGTGGAAGATTCCCGGAGCTCTGTACCTTATATACTGTTTGTGTTATGTCCCGTGCTTTGTGGCTGGAGACCTCAGAAAACGATGTACAGCCCCTTGGACACAACAGCTGTGCTTTAAGCTACCAAGCTCCAGGAATCTTTCAGGCTACTTATGAATCTGAGGAATAATAATGTTAATTGTTTGGTGTGCAATATGTTTCAATACATTCAATTGATCATGTAGATCATTGAGGGAGTCGTCAGCAAAAACAATTTGTGAGAAAGATTCCCTGATAGCCAGCAAAGAAGTGGCATTGGAGGGACAATCACAACAGATCTCAAAGCTCACAGCAACTTTGAGGTGAATAGTATAGAATCTGATTCTGAACTGAAAGTAGATAGAGTTTCGTGAATCAGATGTACGTAGCTTTCCATGGACATATAGGAATTTAAAGTAATTGTAGTACGTAGACATTCATGTCTATCATTGAAACGAGCAAATAGTACTTATTAATAATTATCTATTACTGTTACCATGTAATTCAATAGTATTACGCCGTCAGCTGTGTCTCTTCAATGTTAAATATAAATCATTCTATTCCATGCGCATTATAGGTCCGTGGAATTGAAAAGCACTGCATGTAGTGAAGAGAATAGGTTCGTCAATAATAATTACATCGCATTCATTGTTTATACCCTTTCATGATTATTGTGTATATCATGCATACATGCGATTATTCCTGAATCATTCCTTGTGTAGGGATCTCAAAGTGCAAATAAACAATCTTGTCAAGGAAAATGGGAAGCAACAGCGTGAAAACAGGTAAATATGAATATAATTTGCACAGGGGCATACCCATGCATGCAGGATTCTATTGAGGCAAAACTGTGGACACTGTATATTATAGTAAGCATAGGGACTGCATGTGACTGGGTTAGACAGTGCAAAATGACCTGTTCTATTTATAGTAACGAAATGGCCTTGATTGAGAGAATTGATCCGAATACCATGAAATGGGTATGGGAAGTTTGGAGCTTTTAATCAAATTACAAGCATGACACATGTAAGCATGAAATTTGATTAGGGCACAACCTTCCTTGCCTTCACTTTAGGGGAAAGAGGGAGGTCGAATTTCTGGTTCTAGGTACACGTATCATGCTTTTACTGATGTTCAGATTGACTAGTGAGTTTCTCAACTGAGGCTGCCTCGGTTGCCTCAGTGGTGGGTACTACTGAGGCAACACAGGATCTGGGATCCTGGAATCACAGGCTCCTAACTTGGCTGATACAGATGCAATACACACTAGTAAGACTTACATGTAGATTGTGTATGACCCTTGCAATGTTCTTGGATGATTCATAGTAAATGGTATTGGATCGTATTTCTACACTTGCGTATCTGATGCTTTGTTTCAAGGCCGTCTGTTTTTGGCTTGCATTTTATAGGTCTACTCAATCCAATAATTAAGTTATACGTATGTATGCTTTTGCATGTGACGATGTACTGTTACAGTACCAAGTCATGCTTGCATGCCTGCAGAAAGAAGACCGAGGAAGTGGAGCAAAAAGCAGCATTCACGGTATCTCAACTGCAGGCCGAAAGAGACAAACACAGGTGATTTGCTTCTTGGATGCATGTCCAGATGAGCATATTACTAGTCTGTGTTGTTTGCATACGATTATTTTAATAGAATTTATTATGTGCAGTGGAACATCCCTATGCACTTAGGAAAATAGTAAACAGTTTGTTATACAGAGGTTTTCACTATTCAGAGGTTATTGTATAGACTTAGCAATCTATCTGGCCCCACAAAAGCAGTCTGTTATAATAGAGATGTTTTTGCTATTAGGGGAGTTTGTTATATAGGTTTCACCGTACTGTTTAACTGAAACTCAATTCATACTTACTGAACACTACACTGGTTCGTACATCTTTTCCTATGATCAGGGAAACTGCCAAGAAGCTTGAGGAGTTTGTTCTGAAGGAATCTGTAGCTGAAGAGTATCGAGCAGAAAGTAGGCAAAAACTCAAGTGAGCTATTATTATTAATTATTATTGTTGTGTATACATATTCCTGTATAATATAGTATATACGTATTATATGTTGACAAAGTATATATTCACATCACACACAACATATACTCATTCCAAGCTGTGTACCGTATGCCCTCAGATCTTCACACAATGAAACTTTCGTGGTTTTCACAGTTTAGAAGCCAAAAATTTGAAAAAAATTGAAATGTGCATGCATGTGGATGTGTGTGCCGCGTGTTCACTTATGTATGTTTGCATGAGGTATATATATAGTTGGTGTGAGTTCAAGGTTATATTGTTGGAGGTGTGTATGCATGTTTGGGTGTGCGTGTGAGTGGGTATACAATGATATATTTATACCCATTACTATAATAAATATAATATTATACACATTCATATCAATTAAGGTGTCCTTGTTTATGTACATACAGTGATTTAAAGAGAAAACTTTCCAAAGAAAGAGATCTAGCTTCTCAACTAACGCAAGATAAGGAATGTTTGGAGCGAACTGTGGCGGCGTTACAACAACAGTTAGATTCCCAAGCAAAACAGCTTGAAATAAGCCATATGGCTTCTCTTGAACTGACCAGCAAGCTCAGCCCTATCAAGGGTAGGCAAGGTGGAGAGGTACGGTAGCTGTTAACTATTATATACTGTGTAACAGTAAAAAAGCATAGCAGTTATTCCCCCATGCATGCTCTGTGGAGTCCACACTGAGTCTATATAGCAGACTAAGCAGGTCAATATGAATATCTGATGTGTAGGAGTAGCTGCTAAAATAACAGCTAGGAATTGAGATTGAATTCAAGTCATGCAAAAAAGCACATCATAGATATAAATGGATGCACCCTTTCTCAGTAGAAGTGCCTTTTTACTGTCTTTTATTGATTGCAAAGTGTTTATAATTATACTTTTGCAACTCTTCTTGCAGGACCCAGAGATAGACAG
>CAUJGJ010000434.1:1429116-1436616 GCA_963170055.1 Halisarca cf. caerulea
CTACCGAAGTCGCTTACTCCCTTATATGAAGGGTCTGTTTATGTGTGTAGATAATAATATTAATTTCGAGGTTTACTTGCTGTCAAGGCCGGAAGATGTGTTCACCCATCGAAATATCGCGAATAACGGGCCAGCCGGTGATGTTCTATATAGCCGTGCCATGCTTAGACTACCCTTCCGTTATTACTTTTATTATTATTATTAAAGGCTTTACAGCCAGAAATGATACGTGAAAGTAGGTACGTTTTGTAATGTGGAGTGTATTAAGCGTGCGGCTGAAGGTCTGTCATCATCTTGTATAGACTTGTGATGCAGCCTAACTTTGGTACAATGGCTAAATGAAATAATGGGGAGGACAAAACAGCTCGAAGTTAAAAAGTGTATGTTGTGGAGAATAAAAGTATTAAAAATTTAGAAGACTTAGTGTATTTTAAATTGTTATGTCTGTCCTGGTACTTTAGTTTCGCGTAAGCATAGATTAATCACAGATGTTCCCACTGGCAGAGGATTACTATATAACTGAATGTGTGTTGGTAGAGTCTATGGTATATTATCATTTGTTATGGACTACCATAGTGCATATTTTGCTATGTTGTATCAGTGTTGTATCAGTGCTGTATCTATGCTATTGAAATAATGTTTATTCAAGTTTCCATGGTCTATTATATATAGCAGGCCATGTACGCGCACTATCACTGCACGATCTCTCCATATTCTTCACGCAATAGTTTGTTAGAATTTATGTTTCCCCAATTCAGAGATTATTTGAATGCAAAGCGTGGTAATTTGGGACATATATGCTAATTCGGGACATACGGCGGGTCAAAAGCAGTGTTGGTTGAACACATGCCTCACACATTATTTCGTGTCACAGTATTGTGTCCATGAATCGGGAGTTCAGTAGTAGCAAGTATGGCTGGATAGCTTAACCGTAGTAGAAGTAAAGACCCTGTCACAAGTTTCCCTGCTAGTGTGCCAATATTTTTCGCTTCAGCCTGCATGTATTATACATATAAGACTTAAATATTGTATAATACTACAGCAAACCCAACAGGGCTAGCCTAAGGAAACTATAGTTTGTCCTAAGGATCGGAACAGTTTTCTTCTGATAGACTTTCTACTGTATGTATACATTATTTTTTTGTCCACTTAGATACCGATAAGTCACAGAGAACATGACAAATTGAATGTTCCAGACTCACTTCAAAATGATTCCTCTGAGAGTGATGATTCCGAAGTAGATGAAGATGCTACAGGGGAGCCAGATGCGAGAGAAACACAACGAATATTGTCTGAAATTAAGACTCTACTAGAGCCTCGGGAGAAGAAGAGCACACATCTGAAGAGAAAATTGAGGTACCAGTACTGAACACTAATATAAAAATGATCATTGTAATCTGCATGAGCCTTCATGCATGGTCCCAGTACGCTTGCATGCAGTTATCAGACTACAGAGGATGTCACATTATCCATGAAGTGATTCTTAACAGTGTAACTGTTAATATTATTGTTTTAATTAACTGTGGTGTCAGACTCCTAGGCTGAAAGTACATATTATAATCATCATAGAACTCTGACTATTTATCTAGAGAGAATGTAAAATTAATGAGTACTGAATTACATACACATGCTCCACATGTATGTATTATGTAGCTCCTTTCCTTATACTGTGTGGCCTTCCACACACACACACACGCGCGCACGCACACACGCACGCACGCACGCACGCACGCACGCACGCATGCACACACACACACACTCACACACACACACACACACACACACACACACAACACACACACACACACACACACACATACACACACACATGCATGCCCACATGCAACATTGTTTGGATACTTTTGCACTATAACAGTAGGTTAAACTTTAATTAGACATGCATGGACATGCTTAGGCAGGCTTATAAAATATAATATGTCTATAACAACAAAACCTTAAATTAAATATGTAAATGTAATGCAGTATACTGACTTGGTTTCACTTTCAAGTGTAATGTGTACCTTCAGTTAGCTTAATAATCAAGTGCATATAAAATAATCATAGTTTAAATTCAGATGCATATATGTCAATATAGCTGATGTGAGTATGTATAGTGCTACATGGAACCACACTGTGCCCTAGTGCCTATACCCCTTTGGCATGCATGGCCGGTGCACTTAAATATACGTATATCAATTGATTGTCATAGTCAAACTCTATACCTTGGGTCTTAAACTTGTTAGCAAATGCAGCTGTATTCTTCTTAATATTATTATAATAAGTAAACATAATTGTATTATTCTTTGGCAATTTGTACAATTATCGTAGATAGTATAAAATGGTAAAATTAGGGCCACCCGTCATTTGGATAGCAAAAACAGCATCATAATAATAGTTCTGAGTCAGGTAAATGTATTGATATTTCCATGCCTTTTTCATGTCATGTAGGAAGCTCAAAACGAAGTGCAAAGACTCTGATCGAAAGTGTGCTGAGCAGGTTGCAGAACTAAAGTACTCACACATGCATTGTTATTCTTAGATTATTGTAACAGTTTTCAAACTGGGTTAGACAATTGCAAGTGTGTGTGTATTTGCACGTGCGTATGTGTACACATGCGCACGTGCATGATTTCGTGTGTAGATAATTGTGTATACATTTACATGCATGCATGTCACAGTGTACGTGCATGTGTGTGCATGCGGGTGTGTTTGTCGCGTGTGTGTATGTCTATGTGCACAAGTGTGTGCGTTCAGGCATGTATATATGTAATGCTATATGTTTCAAATTAGTGTGTGTGTGTGTGTGTGTGTGTGTCTTTGTGTGTGTGTGTGTGTGTGTGTGTGTGTGTGTGTGTGTGTGTGTGTGTGTGTGCCGTGTGTGTGTGTGTGTGCGTGTGTGTGTATGTGTGTGTGAGTGTGTGTGTGTGTGTTTTCTTCCAAACATCTCTGGCATTTTGTTTTGTATGCATACTACTTGGTATAGATCACTGAAGGAGACTATAGCTAGTTTGAAAGTGAAATTGGAAGATTACGCTAAGCAGAGAACTGCCCTATTAGCCAACAAAGACAGAATAATTGAAAAGCATGAAGAAGAACGCAGGTATGTTATGTCCGATTTGGACATGAAAACAAAATGGTGGACGTTATTGAAGTACTGAAACAACCCCCTTTGATTGTTGACGGAACAAAATATATAGTGCATGGTGAATTGTTCTTATACAAAAGCTAGGGCATATCTACTTTGTATTTGAGTAGACTAGAGGCTGACCCAATACTTATAAGAGTGTCTTTGTGAACCTTTCGTGTGGCCTATACGTGAAAAAACAAAGGTAGCAAATTCCAGTCGGAGCAATTGGGGTTTTTGGATACGAAAGTGGGCTCAACATGTGCAACAAGGTGTAAACTTTCTAAATTGAAAAATGAATTTTGCTACTCCATTCCACGGCTTCAATATCCGTGGTTATCCACAAGAAAAGCCCAGAAAAACACCTGTGCGCCCACAAAACGTTGGACATAAATGAATGGAACTATGTACAAAGATTCATTTTTTGATTCTGAGGGTTTGATCCTTTAGGAACAATCTGTGAAAGTTTCAAATCAAAAAATAAAAATCTTTGTGACCAGAAACTCGGTTGAAATTTCCATGACAGTCATTTTCCTTTTTCGTTGGGTAGCAGATGCTGTCAAAGGACAATATAGAATAGGCTTAGGTCTATATCTGATACAAATTACCATCATCAAGTGTTAGTCCAAGCGTCACTTAGAACTGCAAATTTTGTTCTAACAGAAAACAAGGCGATTTCTTCCAGTATGTTGATAACATCCACCATTTTATTTCATGTCCCGTTTATGTCCCAATCGGACATATACATGCCTGCAAAGGAGTACGGTTTACAAATACTTTGAGGTGTGTCAAAATATTAATTGAGATATATTACAATTGTGTGGTTAGTTATTGATAATATCTTGCATGGAAGTTGTCCTGCTTACAGAAATCTATATTATTATTATTCCTTCTTTTTCTGGGTGACAACTATGTACCACTTATGTATTTATATACTTTAACAGTGTTTTGATTATGTACTTACTTCTTTTTTAATTTGATGTATTAGAGCAAGGGATCAGGAAATAAACCGTCATGTGAAGGAAAAGGGACGGCTGATGCGTGAATACAAGTTAGCAATCATGTGCATATGTGCAAATCACTTATTATAATATGCATGGTCGAGTATTGGCACATATGTACGTATGTACATCTGTGTGTGTGTGTGTGTGTGTGTGTGTGTGTATGTGTGTGTGTGTGTGTGTGTGTGTATGTGCATGTGTGTGTGTGTGTGTGTGTGTGTGTGTGTGTGTGTGTGTGTGCATGTGTGCATGCACTATAATACATTTGTGTATTATGTTAGTGTATTATAGAACTGAGTCTATCCATGTTGTTTACATCAATGAATTCATAGTAAACAAACTCAACAGTTGGAAGCAAAAGTAGCATTTGCAGCATCCCAACTAGAAGCAGAGAAGACCAAACACAGGTAATATGTATACATAATATATATATATCACATTGTCAATAATCAATTTTTATGTGTAGAGATGCATAATACCGTATATCGGGAAATTTTCACAAATGGCTCATTTTCTGAAATTCCTGGATAATATTTTAGCGGATCCTTAATATTCAGGAGGCCATTTTCTTCTTGGGCGATGGTAGGAAAGTAACTTTGGAGTGCATCGTGTGAACAAAATGGCACAAGTCGAAGCCGTTTACACCATTTACACTTCAGTGGAAGATTTGAGGTTACTTTTGCTTTCTAATGGGCCATGAAACTTTCAGGTGTGTACGCTCTGCATGATCATTTTGTTTAAAGAAGGGAAAAGTGACGTACAGCACGACCAGCTTTTTGAGAAACTGCTGCTCACACAAAAGAACAACAGTGCAGGGACCGAGCATGTACATACTACCTGAGCCCAACGTAGCCGTAGATGTACATGTCTAGTGCTAAGATTTTAATTTGCAGATCAAATGTTGGGATATCCGCGAAATCCACAAAAATATTACTTTGCAAAAATTTCCCACTATAGGGTATGTCAGCTACAAATAGCCAATGTGCTGTACGTGTATTACGTATTTTACCAAAAGTATACTTATGTTCACAAATACTAGGAAATTGGAGGACGAATTGGATAAGGTAAGATCTTCAAATACTCAACTTAGCCAAACTAAGAAATTTCTGGAGGATGAATTGAGCAAAGAAAGAGTGTCAAATACTCAGCTTAGCCAAAGTAAGAAATCTCTAGAGGATGAATTGGGTGAAGAAAGAGTGTCAAATACTCAGCTTAGCCAAGGAAAGAAGTCTCTAGAGGATGAATTGGGTGAAGAAAGAGCATCAAATACTCAGCTTAGCCAAGCTAAGAAAACTCTGGAGGATGAATTAGACAGAGAAAGAGTTTTGAATACTCAGCTTAGCCAAGCTAATAAATCTCTGGAGAAAGAGGCGAAACAGCTACAGAATTTGAAAGAATTACTACTGGAAGGCCAGAAGCCAGAAGAAAGCCTTACAGCTTCCTGTGAACTAACTCCCAAGCTTGGTCACACCATAGGTCACACTGCGGCTCCTCACGGCCAGGAGGTATGCTATATATGCAGATGTTACAGTGGATACAATTATAATTGCTAGTATGGCAGCCACAGTTATGCATTAAGATGTGCATGCTCAGCTATTCAGTTGCATGCTGCTTCAGAATTTAATTTATATTAGCATTGTACTAATAATATGTACATGTCCAGAATTAACAGAGGCTATTTCCATCAGTGGATTAGCTCACGGGTGGAATCCAATGTAGTTTCAAACTTTATGTCAGCCAACCATGCGATAAATACTTCAACCTTGTAGGGTGTTAAGATTCTTTGTGTTGTAATTGTGCATGTTGTAACCAACAATGTTCACATATTATATATATTATACATATATAAAAAGTATATAATATATATATATAATATATATATGTATATATATATATATATATATATATACATATACATATATATATATTTGTTTGTATATATATATATATATATATATATATATATATATATATATATATATATATATATATATATATATATATATATATATATATATATATATATATATATATATATATATATATATATATATATATACAAATATATATATATGTATCAGTGTTGTGGTAATGGTAATTAGTAATTGTAATCAATTGTAATTAGGTATACATTTGCCAGTAATGGTAATGTAATTGTAATGGAGCTGTTTCAGTCTCAGAGTAGTCGTAATGGTAATTGGTATTCTTTAGCTATTTGCATCAAATTACACAATTACCATGCAACTACTCTGATGCATATTGTTTATATCTGTGGATATATTTTGCCCCCTAAGAAGGTAGATTTTGGCTAGTTTGAGGCTATTTCTGTGCTACAGTTAACCGGGCGGCTGGTGGAAACGGGAAAATAACATCAATCACATGATTTAGATCACTACATATATGAAATCTCGGTAAGGTACAATAACTTTTGCAAGCATCCAAGAATATATCTGTAATTAGTAATTGTAATTGCAATTGTAGAAATGTAGTTGCAATGGTAATTGATTACTTTAGTGGAGGTCCGTAGTGGTAATGGTAATCGTAATGCTTTGATACTGAGATAATCGCAATGGTAGTTGATTATGATACCCCTGTAATGGCCACAACACTGATATGTATATGTATATATATATATATATATATATATATATATATATATATGTATATGTATGTATATATATATATATTATATATAGATATATATATAGTGGAAACCTATTCAAGCAACCGTTTCTCTATAAAAGGAAAAACCGCACGAACAAGGGTGTATAAAACCATTTAGTTTGTTATTATAAAGTCCTGGAAACAACTCCTCAGACTTGGGTCGAAATGTCCAATGTAAAGGTCATGGAGAATTAAACTTTCCCAAGTGACTGTGTTTTTTAACACTCCAAATCTCAACGGGTCATTGCCACGTTGTCTGTATGGACTAGTGTGTACTTACCATACAATGATATGCATGCATGCAACACATTGAGTTGAAGTCATAGTGCTGCTATAATACATACGTACATACCTCATTCACGAGAATGAGCATGCAATGTGAGGTGGTATGTTGAACTGTACGTATACATGTGAACTGCAGCATTAAAATATAGCCCTTGCGTTATGTGGCCTGGTTTGGTATGATCCAAAGGATTCTGGTGCCGTATGCACTCAAATTTTTGCAGGCTGAAACTTTTAATTCGCCGATTGATAGCCAAGTTTCACCAATTTTCATGTTTTTTATTTCGCAGATCCCCCTTTAATCCTTCCTTCATTTAGCCTTTTACTGACATAACATTATTTGTTTGTGGATGAAAGGCATTAGAGAAAAGAGGGAAGGCGCTATACAGTGCTTCTCAATGACTCCTTTTCCTCTAACGGCCATTTGGT
>CAUJGJ010000434.1:1444116-1464116 GCA_963170055.1 Halisarca cf. caerulea
TGTGTGTGCATGTGTATGTGTACGCACAGTTTTTATGTCTAGCTGTATGTGTGCTGTATATATGTATAACCTGTCCGAGTTATACTGTAGCTGTGTATTACATTCATATAATGCTGTACATATATGCATATGTACTAATGCCTGTTTGTTCCATAGCTGCAAGCTAACAGGAGTCAGTGCACGTGGATGAGTATGTAAGCCTAAGCCCAATGGACACAAAGGCTGAGAGGGTATATATATATATATATATATAGGGTGAGCGAGTAATTATAAGTGAGTGACTGAGGGAGTGATCGTGAGGGAGTGAGGGAGGGAGAGAGGGAGTGAGTAAGTGAGGGATCAGGAGGGAGGGAGGGAAGAAGGGATCTGAGGGAGGGAGGGAAGAAGGGATCTGAGGGAGGGAGTGAAGAAGGGATCTGAGAGGGGAGAGTGGTGGCATTGGAGGGAGCACGATCATGCAAGGAAGGGAGGGAAGGAGGGAGGGAGAGAGTGCGGGAGGCAGGGAATGAAGAGGGATTGTATAGGGGGGGGGGGAGGATGGGATTGGAGGGAGCTCAAGGGAGGGAGGGAGGCAAAGAGGGATGGAAGGGAGGGAGGGAGGGAGGCAAAGAGGGATGGAAGGGAGGGAGGGAGGCAAAGAGGGATGGAAGGGAGGGAGGGAGGGAGAGGTTATTGTTATTGGTAGCATACATTTTTTGAACACATTATGTGATATAATTGAATGGGGAATCCCTGTGCAAGTGATGATGGTGGGTCTGGTTCCGAGACTAGTAGTCTCGAGCATAGATAATATGTCTCGAGCAATCCGCAAATATTTTCTTGTAGAAATAAATAGACACGTATACGCACTGCCTGATACAGATTAACAAGGTAATACATGAAATGACAACATACATGATACATGCAATATACATAAGATAATTATAGATGGAAGTACTGTCTATATATACCCAGGCACCGTATACGCGACCAGGACGAACTTGAAGACCATGGCAACACTTGGCGGGAAAAGGTGCAGAAACTCTATAAAAGCAGTCACTGTGTTAAATTGCGACAGTCAACATGACAGATCTAAGGTTAAGCGAAGTTGAAGAGTATTTGAAAGAAGGCCGATACCCCTCTGGGGCGAACCAAGCCAGCAAAAATTCGATCAGAAGAAGGGCGAAAGACTTCTCCATAATTGAAGGAGAGCTCTTTTATACTCGCCACCTCGAAAAAGACCAAGAGTCAAAGGTGAGGCATTAAGTCTGCATGGACTAAATACATGAATCAGAATTATCTTGTAGCGGTTTTACTCGACATTTGTTTTAACAGTAGGGTTACTTGGAAAAGGGCCCGTATCTTTTGGTATGGTAAGCTGCCCAGCCATACTTCCTACAGTAACTGTTGAGCACTTTATTCCCAGAGACATTATTGACAAGAAATTGTATACCTGGAGCTTACTAATGGCATTGTTTTACTTGGCTATTTCAAGTTGTATCTTGATGCGTGGGCGTTTTCTTTGATGTGGTCGGATGTTTATTTGACTAAGACACCTCATTAATAATTTCACTAGTGCAGTTTTCACCTCTACTGTTTGAGACCATTTGAATCTTTAGAAAGTGAACAGTCTTACTAATAAATATGTACCGGATATCACCTGAAATATCCCCAGACCAACTAGACAGAGTACAGAAAAGGCGGCAACAGCAAACAAACTCTTGTCCCGGGCTTCGAGGAAAAGGTTTCTGCTCTTCCTGCGTATTTTGACGAGATGTGATAACACCCGATGTAAGGAGGATTTCGATAATGTTTAGCAATCTCGCCTTTAACGCGCTCTGTCTAGTTGATCCTGACCTAAGCGACGTTAATTTTCCTCGGGTTGCTGTGTAGAACGGCTGATCTCTTCAACATTGAATACCTAGCTGAACGCTTTCCAGAGTTGTCAAGGGTCCAAAACAGATAGTATTTCGCAAACATCGAAGCACAACCTGTCTAATAGCACAAAATAAGCCTGGAAGGAATTCTCAAAGCCCATACTCGGAAACTAGAAGATTGCATCATACGTACGCTTGATTGCATCATGATACTAGCCAGTTATCCACTTCGCACCTATAATATAATATGCACACCCTCGGGATGTGTATATATATACCTATATCTATATCTATCTATCTATCTATCTATCTATCTATCTATCTATCTATCTATCTATCTATCTATCTATCTATATATATATATATATATATATATATATATATATATATATATATATATATATATATATATATATATATATATATATATATATATATATATATGTATATTACCATTTATTTCAACACGTGTCCGTGGCTGTACAGCGAGGGAACGCAGCCTCAGTATTGGGCACCATTCCCAAACAATTGATCAATGCATCTCCATTATTATATTAACTGTATTAATTTCAGTGTATATGTGTATATTATATATGTTACCTAGCTGGTTTATGTAGATTAGTTTTTTTTGTTACTTTGTTAATAGGTTCTTTGCCAGTTCTTTGTCTCTTATGTTATACCTGTTTGATATTATGTTGAATGGATTATACAATATATATATATATATATATATATATATATATATATATATTATAGCCAATACCCCACAGTCCTCAAGTTACCCCACCTCACCCTATAGCTTAAGTGTTCTTGGAGCTAGAGGATGCCTTTTTGGTAAAACATATTTGCACGGTCCTGTGTCAATCCTACATCCCTTTACCATTTTAAATTGTTTTCATACACTGGTTCCCTTCTTCGTATGCTGGCTTTTTCCTTCAAAACGCAGTGGCTCAAATAGAGGCTGATAAAGAAGGTTTTCACTGCTGCTGTATAGGGTAGGGTAGGGTATTCTTATTTAACCTGGGGAACCTTTAGCCTCTGCTACTGTAAGTGACACCCTGAAAAGAAAGGGGACAATAGGCAAAAACAAAAACAACAAAGGGGGGTGTACAAGATTCAACAAAAAGAGTTCGAGGTTTGTATTATGGTGAAATGATAATAGAATGAATAGATGAGCAAAAATTATAAATTTAGTGAGAGAGACATTAGTGAATGGAGTAAATTCAATCTGTAATGAGATATGATCATTGGTTTACGAGTATGAAAATAGTATCTGATTGATGATATGTACAAAATCATATTATCAATGAGTTATTCATTAAAAAGTGATTTTCACATAAAGTGAGAAGGAATGCAATCAAATCTTGTAAGAAAAAAAATTGAGAAAATTGACTGAAATCAGTTTTGCTTTACCCAGCTAGACTCACAAGAGTGCTGAAGTTGTCAATTGTGAATTAATGCTTGGCCTTGTGCATGTGCCGAGCACATACACATTCACCTAGTCTCATGTATCCATTCCGCTGATCCGAAAATGGCTGATCCACCGAAAGTACATAGAATATTGCATAATAGTCTTGTATACATATGCAGACCCGGTTCTTGCCTCTATTTTTTATTGTGATGCCATTTGGCCGTACATCTATCATGTACGTACATCCGTTGGGAAACAAGTTCATCAGTAATACGGATCTACTCTACTGATTCAAAATTATTTCAAGTGTAGTTTGCATTAACTGAAATGACTTTAATTGTTTTAGCTATGTGGTCTCTATGGATATATGTACCCTTTTTCGGATTATATAATGATGTTCAAGAAAAAATGTATGGGATTTGCCTATGGATTTTTTTCTTGCTTCAGAAATATTGGTGTTGCTTGTAAACCTATACAAAATGCACTTTGTGCTTGCAATCGGAGTTTCCTGGTGAAGATGAGACCACTGGACCCTTCCTAGTGACCTGTAGCTTAATTGGAAAAAAAAGATGAGAAGGAGAATCATCTTAACAATGCTAATGGTGTTGCGGAGCCACAATCGCCATCTAACATTTTTAGGTTCTTCAAAAAGATTGGCCTACAAAGGCTTTTAACTATATCTTGTAACTAGTGTGCCAACATGTACCAATATCGTTTCAAAATGCTTCCAACTGTACTGTATTGCTTAGTATTCGGAAGAAAATAAATAAATATATATGTAATTTATATAATAAATATAAATATGTGTTAATGCATGGCAGCTAGTCATGTTTTTTCGATATCCATGCATGGTCTTACATAATACCCTTCGGGATCACAAAAATTTCGTATCCTAGGGTAAGTAGTGTAACTTGGAATGCATGGATAACACAGAACAGGACTTGTATGTATCTTACACTATGATATAATATTAAGTTAAAGAGTGCTTCATTAATAATTCACTGTATGCTATTAGCTTCATAGCAAATTCTAAATCCTGTCATCCATGTAGCCACGCATAGTTGTAATGAGAGTGGAGGAGCAACAACGACTCCTTCACAAACTGCACCAGGAATCAGGCCACAGAGGGCGTGACTATATTTATAAAATTTTACATGAAACACATTACTGGAAAACGTTGTGGACTGACGCTGGAAATTTTGTAAGTTAATGGTGAATACGTATAGTGCTACAGTAACTATAGTTAGTAGACTAACTAGTATAATTTAGTTTTTCGCCATGCACACATGCATGTTGATATTGTAGATATATTATCAAATTATTAATACATTATTTAGTTAATTTCATTTTTAAAGTAATTATAATAGTATTACTCATTAAAATGTAATATTATTTGTCCATATGCATGTAGGTGAAGTCTTGCCCTGGATGCAGCAAGACTGAACCAACTAGAAGCCATCCTTTGGCAAAGAAAGGTTAAGACTTAGTGCATGATTGTGTAAGGTAACCTGCTAAAGACTTGTGCTGCAATTAGCTTTGTATTCTTGGTGTAGTATTTTCGTATACGTAGCTCCCTAAAGCTGTCTTCCCTGGCACAGTATGCTTCTAATCCTCAATGCATGCATGCTGAATTACTACTAACATCTCCAACTTGTGCTAGTTTATAGTGTCTATGGTTCTAGAGGTGAACAAATTATCACCTGTATGGCTTCACCATGCACACAGCACAAAATTGGCTCACTTGTGTTGCTCCACCCACAGGAAATAATTACACAGACCTAATAGAAATGGAGGGTATAGTGCTCCCAGTTTAAGGAATATGACGGCTATGTGAAGGCATAGTGTTCTGCTTTTAAAGGATATATATAGCAAAGCGCTATGTTTGAGTATTTCTGGGGACAACACTGATATATACATGATAGAACCCTGTCTGGAGTAGCCGACCCTTTACACCAGTTTATGAAGCATAAAGGGTTGGCTACGCCATGCAGTCTAATAGAACCCTTAGCAGGCTTAAAGAAGCATGCACCTGCCATATAGTAGTCCTGGACAACCAAGATTAATAGTAAACATGTCAAACTGTTCCGTCTGCAGGACCTGCTCCACAGGAACAGCTTGCTGCAGTGGAGACAAATCCTCCTAGTCGGGCATGTGGAGAAACATCAAGCCATCCTATGGCAAAGAAAGGTTAATTAATTGTTACGTATGACCATACACTTCATGTATGTTAGCCCCTATCTGCAGTGTACATTAGGATTTTAGGGGAAGCTTCAGTATTACAGTGTATAATATGATGTGAGATAATATATTTTATTCTGATCGTGTTTTTGATGTATGTATTGTTACAGTATGTATAGTATTTATGGCAGCTTTGGGATAATCCAACCCCAATTTATACGGTAACCCCGTCCCATATTTAAGTGAGTGAACTTGAGAAAGGAATATATTATGAACTGTAGTAAGCTTAAATTGCATTCTTGGTGTAGTTTTTTTGTATAGTTCCCTAAAGCTGTCTTCCCTTGAACTGTATATAGTATACGTTAAAAGCAAAATCTCCACATTAGATGCGCATGTGTATCCAGTATCTGGCAGAGATGCAAAATTTGTCAATGAAAATTCAAATGGAAAGTTTGAAAGAATACTTGCTGTTCAACTTCAAGTTGCATTTAACAACAAAGTAGTACCTTCTCTTCAAGCAAAATCGTCCTTTCAAGTTACATACGTCCTTTCAACTATAAGTTACATAATATATGTACTAGTTACTACACGGCTGCTTGGGGAGTAACATGTTTACTACTACATGGCTTCCTTGGGGAACAACATGTTGGGCGCTACGCCCCCTCAGCTTTCGGCCAGTAGTAACTATTTTATCTCCTTTTAGCACTTAAAAAGACAGGTGCTCTGCTATAGTTGCTGTACATTGCACAAGTTGTTATTGCAACTTTTGCAGGTCCAGCCTCAACACACAAGGTCACCAACACAAAGCTAATGTGTCCAGCCCCAACACACAAGGTCACCAACACAAAGCTAGTGTGTCCAGCCCCAACACACAAGGTCACCAACACAAAGCTAATGCAAAATGCCATCAGCTGTGTGGGCTTGGCAGGAGATGCCAACAAGCAAAGGAGACTCGAAGCCATCCAAGATAGTGACATGAGAGAGAAGGTGCTTACAAGTTTTGAAATCAATGTGAATAATCATAAATTAGTTTGCACGGCATGTATGACTGCATATATTTAAATTTACTTTAAAGTAATCATGGTCTCCATATAATTATAATTTCTAGTCTTTGACCATAGACACTCTATACTAGTAGGTTACATAGTATATAGAGTGTCTATGCTTTGACACTATAATTGTATAATTGTATATAGAATTTGTCAGCTAGGTCTACAAAGTTTGACCATGCATAATATATTCCACGTACACTCGATCGGTAGTAATAGTAAAAGTTTACTTAATTATATAGTTACGTATATTGCCATGCATGCATGTTGACATTGTATAATTTAAATTAAAATATTATTTTCTAATTAATATTTTAATATTAATTTAAATTATACAATGTCAACATGTATGTATGGCAATATACGTAATTATAAGTAAACTTTTACTATTACTACCGATCGAGTGTACGTGGACTATATTATGCATGGTCAAAATTTGTAGACCTAGCTGACAAAAGATTCTATATACAATAGTGTCAAAGCAGTGACAGGATAATTGAAATTGGCTGACCCAAAAATGTTATTGCAAGGACATTTGCCCAACCACAATTGATTCTTTATTGCTAACACTGTGTATGTATGTACACATATAAAGAAATCATTCTATGCGTCTGTTTTTTGTAATTATTGCTCGTTTATATATACATTACATATTTTTAATTTGCTATTCAATCATTCTAATTGTGGTTTAGTAAGCAGAATGTATTTTAACCCTTCAGAGTTTCTATACGTGTACTTATTCCACTATAGATGTGTAGTACACATGTGTAGGTTCAGAATGTGATAATCTTGTTTTGTGGGTTTTGGGTGCATTGTTGATATTTTATGAACATCAGACCTAAAACGTGTGGTCGCTTGTATACATTTCTGATTGATATCAGTCCCAATCAGACCAGGAGTGTAAAGACAGAGAAGGAGCAGCTGGTCGGTTTGCTGATCAAGAGAAGCAATGGATGGAACAGATCAAGGAGGCAAATGAAGAGAGGGATCATCTGAAGGCAGTAAACACTCAGCTGCAAGAAGAAATAGCTGCTCTGAAGCATGAGGTCTGTTCGTCTACAGTGTTCTCCCCTTTCTTAAGATGCTTATTGATCACAAATCACTATATATACCAATAGTAAACCATCACAATCAAAGGTTACGCAATGTTTTAGTAAACCTAATATAAAATTGATGGACATAGTACAATGAAATCTCTATTTAAGTACACCTTAGAAATGTAGCCACCTCCTTTAACAGGACACCACAACTCTACCACATTTGACATCCCTCGCATTGACATGTGTACATATGAAACCTTCAAATTAAGGACGCCTCTATAAACAGGACAGTTAACAGTGGTCCCAATGGTGTCCTTATTATAGAGGTTTCACTGTATTTCAAGATAACAAGCAGAACATTAATTCCAAGGAATTTAATCTCTATCTTGAATAAGCACCACTGCTGCAGTGCTTGGCAGTACTAGAGTTATAGGAGTGATCAGCTGGTACGTTTTGCTTCGCCATTTCACGTGCAATGAGAACACATGTTCACATAATATTATTATGATTAATATTGTGCCTTTGCATAAAAATGGTCACTCTTCATGCTATTTAGTATGTTTGGTCTGAGAAAAGGAGTGATGAAAATGGTACCACTCAAAATTAAGTAACTGTGATCTATAGTATTATCAATTTGACATGACATTGTATAAACTGTTACGTTTGACAAACTTTTAACCATTGTCAGAGCTTAAACCTGTTTTGGCTAGTAGTTTTCTTGGTGAATGCAACCATGGTAAAATTGATAAGGTTATTTTATAGAGGACAGTGTTGTGTAATATGAGCATAATGATGTGTTATGTAACAACATTGTTGAGTAATGTAGCAAAAGTATTGAGCAATGTAGCTACAGTATTGTGTAATGCAACAGCATGTTGAGTAATTTAGCTAGAGATTGTGTAATGTAACCGTGGTGTTGAGTAATGTAGCTACAGTTTTGTGTAATGCAATAACAATGTTGTGTAATGTAGTAACAGTGTTGAGTAATAGACTGAGTCTTACTGTTTTGGTTTACCAAAACAGTCTAATGTATCCTGACATCGTGACCAGTGGCAGACAACCTACATATAATATTATTATTATGTAACATTGTGTCTTCGATTAAGTCACAGCTTCTTAGCTCATCATGAGGCTTGTACTGCAGGAGTGCTAATTATATGATATACAGTGAAACCTCTCTATAAAGAGCTTCCACAGTATACGTACACACAAAAGCAGTCTAGCGCGGACACTTTGTGACCTGAAAAACAGTTTGTTATACAGCTAGAGGTTTCCACTACTCAGAGGTTATTTTGTATGCATAGCATTCTGTCTGGACCAACAGAAGCAGTCTGTAATAGAGAGGCTTCTGCTATTGGAGAAGTTAATACAGTATGTGCTATAAGAATTTCCACTGTATGTAACTACATATATATATATATATATATCGTCTTTGAGTAAGGTACTTTCAACTGGCATAATGTTTTTATCTTATCTTAACACCAGGTGGAGAGGGTTAAAAAGGAATCACATGGAATAGTTGATGGACTTGATAAAAGGTTGGGATTCCAAGAAAATACGATTAAAAAACAGGAAGCAGCTAATCGTAAACAGGAATCTGAGCATAAGAAACGGGAAGCTGCCCTCCAGAAGCACATTGAAAGGCTAAACCTAGAGGTAGCAAAGCTGAAAGCTGATCTGAAGGCTTCTAATGAAGATGCTAGACGTCGTGAGGTACAAACAACAGGAGAAATACAGGTTTGTTCTTGGAATGCTCAGCCTCAGTAGGTATCAAGGTATACGTATCAGGGTATCTTATTTAGACTGGGGAACCTTTAGCCATATAGGCTATTCCTATAG
Source organism: Halisarca cf. caerulea (assembly GCA_963170055.1). Lineage (NCBI taxonomy): Eukaryota > Metazoa > Porifera > Demospongiae > Chondrillida > Halisarcidae > Halisarca > Halisarca cf. caerulea. The sequence continues at coordinate 1,453,490 of CAUJGJ010000434.1, forward strand.
GCACCCAGTGTGTATGTAATTTCAATTGTACATATTTTAAATATGTAGTGCTAATGAAAACCTTCGAAGATCGTTTTGAGGCAACTCCAGTTATACAGTAGTTTTAAAGTCTGTTACACGTCCACTACAAAGTCATACGTACATCATATGTGTTTATGTTCATATCTGTCACTCAAGGACAGGTGCATATATACTGCAGCTGATGCATGTACCTGCATGTGTGCACTTTACTATACTGCACTATTGTTACAGGCCCTTCAAGAACAGTACCGTGTGTTGAGCTCTGATTTTGCCAAGATGAGAGACGAGAATGAACGATTGAGGAACAGATCAGCTAACCAAACACAAGTGAGTATATTATTGTTTGATTGTCTAATGTTGATACACTTATTTATGAAGTACGTACGTACATACTACTACTATGCTACAACCCAAAAAAGGATCCTCCAAAAACACTTGGAACAAGGGTAAGTTGCAAAACCGGTACAGGGCTAGGTGGGCAAAGGGCAAGACAGGCATAGGGCTAGACGAGCATAGGGCTACACATACATGAGGCTAGACGGGTATAGGGCTAGACAGAGTTTAGTTGGACTGAGTGCACACTGTGCAAATTCCTACATCCCGCATGTGCAGCACATTATACAGTACATATGTGCTGCGGGATGTAGGAATTTACACAGTGTGCACCCAGTCCAACTAAACTCTGTCTAGCCCTATACCAGTACAGTATTATAGAGTACTACCGTACTCCATGATACTGTATTGGACTTGTGTTCATGCATGCATAAAACATGCATACAGTATATGCTATATGTTGCATATAATTATAAAGGTGTGTGTGTGTGTGTGTGTGTGTGTGTGTGTGTGTGTGTGTGTGTGTGTGTGTGTGTGTGTATGTGTGTGTTTGTGTATGTGTCTGTCTGTCTGTGTGTGTGTGTGTGTGTGTGTGTGTGTGTGTGTGTGTGTGTGTGTGTGTGTGTGTGTGTGTGTGTGTGCATGTGTGCGTGTGTGCGTGTGTGTGTATGTGTGTGTGTGTGTGTGCGTGTATGTGTGTGTGTGTGTATGTGTGTGTGTGTGTTTGTGTGTGTGTGTGTGTGTGTGTGTGTGTGTGTGTGTGTGTGTGTGTGTATTCCATGAATTTGTTTTAAATTTATGGAATATTAACTTGTTATCTGTCAAATCTCATATTGTCTTATTCCAATGTGGCCATGATTAATGCATCACTGTCAGATTCACCATTGCAATTTCCATACCTCCCCACACACACACCACAGATTCCACAGATTAATCGTGAGATTGAGAACGAAGGTAAGAAGTACAAAGAAGGGCAGCAGAAGGGGGTACCTGTTTCAGATGATGAGAAGCTGCGGCCGTACGATCCCAACCTTGTCTGTCCACATTGTGGTCAGAGGTTACGTCATGGACAGATCAGAGAGTACAGGTATCACATCGACGATGAGCATTCTCCTCAGTGACAGTGTTCGGCCTATTTAGAATATCAAAGTATTTTTTAATCCAAATAGTTCATAATATATTTACTCGATTCTTTAGTTAATAGTTACTGTTATTTAATACAAGCATTAAACATCGTAGGATTAACTATAATGCATACTAGTACTTTCTTGTGTAGCTGATTGCATTCATAGAATTATTATCGCTTTTATTATTACTAAACTATATACGTACGTACAGCCATTCATTTGTCATACAGTACGTCATGCCTTGTTTATTTATAGGACCCAAGGGACGCGCAAAGGGGCTACGTAGCTCACGCGATCGAGGCAAAAATACTTTCTGTATCTATGTTATAACCAAAACGCTTCGAACTATTTAGTATATTTTGTGATGTAGTTACCGATGTCGCTTATACCTTCTTCAGAAGGGTCTTTGTATGTGTGTACATAATTAATCTCGACGTATGCTATAACGTTTATTCACTGTGAGTGCCGAAAGAATGTGTTCACCCATCAAGATATCGCAAATAACGGGACAGCCGGTGAGTTCTGGCGCCATTTCACCCTAATTTCAGCATAGACGTTGTAATCGTAAGTTGTGTGTGTGTGCCCGTAAATAGGCTCCATTCGTCAGTTGTAATTGCCCAGTGGATTTGAGTATTGGAGAACCAGCGGGTCCTGTACCCGTATTCCGGTTAACTTGGTTCTAGTCTGTGTCCGAGGTCTTCAAACCTCGTTGTATGACTTCATTGTTGTTGCCACGTGCAGGTGTTTTGATTTAATCTCTGTAGTTTAGTTCTTTTAAAATTGGCAATAATAATGGAACAATCGAATCAATCAAACAAACAAACAAACAAACAAACAAAAAAAAACAATACTAATGAGGTTTATTAAAAGTGTCCTAATAATAATGGCATTTCTCCATGTTACGAGCCTGTTAGGAAAGAAATTTCATATGAAACAGCAAAACACACGTCATTATAAGGTCATATATGTATAGACGACTACATTATTACTTTTGTCCACTTAGATTCCAAATAGCCACAGAGAATCTCACAATGTAGCAGGCACATTCCCATATGTTTCTTTTGAGAGTGATGACTCAGAAGTAGACGAAGAAATTACGGGGGAGCCAGATGCAAGTGAAACACACTGTCAGCTAATACTGTCTAAAATTAAGCTTCTAATCGAACCTCAAGTGAAGGAATGTGCGCAACTGAAGGAACAATTGAGGTAATGATATCAGTTAAACTTTGCAAATAGAATCTGCATGCATGAGCCTCCATACCTGGTCCTTGTACTCCATCAGTTGTCAGAATACAGAGGATGTCACATGCATTATCCAGTGATTTGTAGTGTAATTTTAGCCCCATTACATATACGCAAATTCCTATTTTAATTGCCATTTTGTTTTTGATCATTCCTATATATGGAGTGCTACCACACTCTATAATAGTAGATATACTTTGGGTTTGGACTCTTAGACTGAAAGTATAATCAGATTAGACAGAATGTAAGATTAATGAGTGCTGGATTACATAAACACGTTCCATGAATGATGTATGCTGCTCCTTTTCTCCTATATTATGTGCATAGCCATTCCTTTCACCAACCCTGAAATTGTCAGAATTTTACAAAAACCAGATTGATGCGCACACAAACACACACACACACACACACACGCACAAGTATACACACACACACATGCACAAACACACACACACACACACACACGCACACACACACACACAAACAAACAAACAAACACAGACACATATACACACAAACACACAAACAAACACATACAAACACACACAAACTAACACACACACACACACACACACACACACACACACACACACAAACAAACAAACAAACACAGACACATATATACACACAAACACACAAACAAACACATACAAACACACACAAACTAACACACACACACACACACACACACACACACACACACACACACACACAAACACACACACACACACACACAAACAAACACACATGTACACACACACACACACACACACACACACACACACACACACACACACACACACACACATGCACACAACATTAATTGTTTGGACAATTATGCACTCTAACAGTAACTTTATCATCAGAATAGACATGCTTAGGCAGGCTCATAAAATGTTCCGTCCATAACAATGAAACCTTCCTTAAACAGCAATGTGCGCTGACTTGGCTACACAACTATCTTAGCATCATGTGTAATAGGTCTACATCCCTATTGTGAGCATCTTGGATCTCAGCACTTATGGCAATGTTCTCTAATTATTCTTAAGCTTGATACGTACATATAACTGTAGTACATACTATTATTATAATGTTGTTCAGGCCACCCATCACAAGACAGGATGATAATTATTATTCCTGCTACAAGTGTATTTATGGCCTTTTTTTTGTAGGAAATCGAACAGAAAGTGTGAAGATTTACATCGCAAGTGTGCTGAGCAGGCTGAAGAAATAAAGTATTAAGGATGCATTGTTATTCTTAGACTACTGTAACAGTTTTTAGCCTGGTTTAGGCAATATTGTGTGCACAGTTGTTCTTTTGCCTGTGTGTATGTATGTATGTACATGTTTGAAAGTGAACCATCTCTAATCCGCCACAATTGGGAGTGTCGATTAGTTTTATGCATGGTGGATTAGTGGGGTGGGCGGATTACCAAGGTTTGCACTCATAACATAAACTGTAATTCGTTTTTCGGAACTACAAGGCGGATTAGGGGGCTTATAATTAGTGGATTATAGAGGTTTCACTGTGTATGCATTTACATGTGTGTGTGTGTGTGTGTGTGTGTGTGTGTGTGTGTGTGTGTGTGTGTGCGTGTGTGTGTGTGTGTGTGTATAGATGTGTGTCCATGTCGTAATAGTGCGTATAAATGCATAATTATGTTGAAGTCTAGCAACTAGTCCATACTTCTCTTGCACCCAAATGAGGAGTATCGGGCTAGTGGCTAGACTAGTGTGTGTGTGTGTGTGTGTGTGTGTGTGTGTGTGTGTGTGTGTGTGTGTGTGTGTGTGTGTGTGTGTGTGCATGTGTGTGTGTGTACGTGTATGAAGCATGTGTGCATGCATGCGTGTGTGTGCGTGCAGACATGTAAATAATATGCTAAATGGAAGTGTGCATGTGTCTTTCTTCCATGCAACATTGGCATTTTGTTTACTACTTGGTTATAGATCACTGAAGGAGACTATAGCTAGTTTGAAAGTGGAATTGAAAGATTTTGTTAAGCAAAGAGTTTCCTTATTAGCAGACAAAGACAGGGAAATTGAGAAGCATGAAGAAGAGGAAGTACGGCTTACAAAAAAATTGAGGTATGTCGTGATATTAATTGGAATGTATTGTGGGTTTAGGTATCGATAATATCTTGTATGGAAGTTGCCCTGCCTACGGACATCCATTGTTTTTTCTGGCTGAAAATTATATGCCCATATGCATGTGTTTGTGTACTCTATAGTAGTGTTTTGATTCAGAAATATACTTGCTTCTTTAATGTGATGTATTAGAGCAAGTGATGTGGAAATAAACCGTCACATTAACGAAATGGGACGGCTGAAGCGTGAACACAGGTTAGACAATTATGTGTGCAAATAATGCATGCATGTTTGAGTATTGAAACATATACGTGTGTGTGTGTGTGTGTGTGTGTGTGTGTGTGTGTGTGTGTGTGTGTGTGTGCGTGTGTGTGCGTGTGTGTGTGTGCGTGCGTGTGTACGTGCAAGAGTGCCTGCGTGTGTGTAAATGCACTATATACTGTACACTTTGTACCATGTGTGTGTATTGTAGAACTGACTCTACCCAATGGCATGTTGTTTGCATCAATGACTTCACAGTAAACAAATTGAACAGTTGGATGGAAAAGTAGCATTTGCAGCATCCCAGCTAGAAGCAGAGAAGACCAAACGCAAGTATGTGTAATGTAATATTCATGACAAGAATCAATTAGTGGAGACAGTTTGAGATACCCATACATGTGTCTGGTGTTTGGTAACAAAGGTTGGTAAAGTTTGGCCCAAAATTGCCAATTTGGATGCTAATTATTGCAAAGCCGGCACGTACATTATCCGTAAATAGCACTATCTCATAGAGGCCTAAAGGAACTTTGACTTTATGAAAGAAACGTGTCACTAATTGCACTACAGATCCAGCATAACGGTAAAAGGTGAAGACTCACGTTTCTTTGTGTGATGGCCACGTACATGTTCGAAGATTTATCCGAATATTTACACTTAAATGAAAGACAGTCACTAAAGAAATACCCCAAAAGGCTGTTTTATTTTGTTAGACTTTCTCTTAACCTCTGCAAGGGTTCGAGTTCATTGAGTAAAATTAAATTTTAGCCATCATTGTCTCCATTTAGGAATGTTGCGCACATGAATGTTCCCATTTCAAGTTCAAATTAAGCAGTATCTTCCTGCACACACGTCAACGGTCATGTGCATTGGGAAAAACCACAAAGACGTGTGTTATTCGAGTTTTGTGAGTTTGACCAATTTTGTTCATAATGAGGTTTGGGTCTCTATGTTTTCCCCTTGGGATTCTTAATAATCTTAATAAAGGCCGAATGCACATGGTAATGAGCAGAAAGACAGTTGTGAGACATCGCTTTGCAATCAGATTGTAACCTTTCTCAGACTATTTTCTTGTCCACTTCAGACATTTTATTTCATATACAAGTTCCATAGCAACCCAGCTAGCCTATCACTTCGACTTTAGTACTGTCTCGCGAGTACTGCCTTTTGTGTACATCTATATTAGTTGTTAAATTTTTATACAAAAACAGCACTTTCTAAAGTCATGATCACTATGACAAGGTGTCTTGCATTAATTAACAGCATTCCTAAGGTTTCCTGCCTGTTGGGTGGATGGACACTAGCATTGATCCTCAAACTTTCCATGGGTGATTTTGAATGAACGTTTTTTATACTAGCAATGGGGACTATGAAATTTATACAGGAATTTTTGATTATCAATTATATTCCAAATGTGCCATCATCAAGATCCCAAATGTTTTGCTGAAGTAGTATTGTGCGCTTCAATGCTTTGCAAGTCATTCAAGTGCCTGTTTGCTTTCAGGGATACCAAACAAAAGCTGGAGGATTCCGAAAGGGAGAAATCTATTGCAGAAGAAATGCGAGTAGAATGTCAAGAGAAATTGCAGTTGAGTTTCAGAATCAATTTGAATGTCACAATGGTTTTGGTACATGTAGTTGAGCTGTTGTTCACATTACAGCTAGCATACTGACTACAGTATTGCGGAGTCTGTGTCATAAACAGAATGTGAAATTTTGAGAGAATGTCAGTGCATGCATGCACCTTATAGGAATACATCACGGCATTGCGTACACTGTATTTCGGGTTTAACTTTCTGCAATGGAGTAGTTATCAATTTTATAGACTCAGACCTAATTATTTTGAAATAGATATTTTCCATGGTTACTTTCGTTCACAAAAAATAGGAAATTAGAAGGTGATTTAGATGAAGAAAGGGCTTTGAATATCCAGCTTAGCCAAGAGGTGCAATCTCTGGAGGATGAAAGAGCTTCAAATACTCAGCTCAGCCAAGCTAATGAATCCCTCGAGAGGCAGGTGAAACAGTTACAGAAAGAATTACGTTTGAAAGAGCAGAAGCTAGAAGAAAGCCTAACAGCTTCCCTTCAACTAACTCACAAACTTAGCTGTACAGCAGATCCTCAAGACAAGGAGGTAGGTACTGTTTATGCTCTATAATTATGCTGATGTAGCTACAACACTTGCTGAGGCAGAAACTGAATAGCTGAGCATGCGCATCTTGATGCATAACTGTGGTTGAAGTAACAACAGTATTTTAATTAGCATTGTGCTAGCTTTGTGTACATGTCCAAAACAAGAGGCTATTTGCATCTCAAGGCACTCAGCGTAATAGTGTATGCAGTACAGAGTACGTTAAAGTGAATTGTAGATAGTTTCAAAGTTTAAGTCAGCAAAACATGTGCAAGAAATACTCCCACCTTGTAGGGTGTTTAAATACTTTGGCTTGTATTCGTTCTGCCACCAACCCACACCTTTGAGTAAGAAACTAAACTATTCATCAGGAAAGCACCTCTACAGGGTCAAAATGTTCAATGGAAAATCAACTTTTCTCTCTCTGTAACTGCGTTTTTTAACGCTTCTAAATATCAAGTGATTATTACCACATTGTCTATATTGACTATTGCGCATTTCATATAATCTAATAATGTCAATGATAATTAATATTATTATAATTATGTACATGTGTATATTAAGTTGAGTACTAGTTGAATTCATATTGCTATGTACGTACATATCTCATTCACAAGAATGAATACTACAATTTGCATGCATGCGTGGTGTACATTGAACTATTGTAGACACAGGAACTGCGTTTAGTACATGTCCAATTAAAGGGATTCTTGGCTACTATGTGCCCCGCTGTATAATAACACCTTGTGCACAACTTTTAAATGTTTTGTGTACAGTGAACCATTCAACATTAGACTATAATTTCCGTACATGTTCTAATTTTGGTGGGATGAAACTTTCACGGATTGGCAATTTTCATGCATGATCTTCGCAATTTTAATTTTCACAGACCCCCTATCTCTCTAATTCTATCTTCATTTAGCCTTTTATTGATATAAACTTTTGGCTGATTGTGGATACCATCAGGTAATTATATATAAAAGAGGGAAGGCCATCACGATGCGATGCTTCTCGACAACCCTCTGTATGTGTTGTTGATGGCCATTTTGGTCATTATATGCAATAAGCCTGACCTATTGTACATTTTTGCACGCATGCTTAAAATTTTCGCTCATGCCTTCCAATGTACGCAAACTGCAAAGATTTCATCCCACAAAATTAGAACACGTATGGTACTATATCTTCTTTACAGGACATTGAGACTGATGGCTGTGGTGGTGTGCAGCAGTTGAATAATATTGATGTACTGTCTACCAGCGAATGTGAAGGTAAGTATATATACCTCTTTAATATACATCAGGTATTCTTATTTAGACTGGGGAACCGTTAGCCAAGGGCTACTATAAGTGGATACACACACGCACACACACATGCGTACATAGATGTATGTACATATGTACACATGCATACGGACAACTACACACAAGCCCACACACACACACACACACACTTGTACATGCATACACATGCACGCATGCACACACACACTGCACACACACGTACACACACACACGGGTGCGCAGGTGCGTACGTACTTGTACAATCATGTATTGCTGTGCTATTCACTGTTTTGATGTTCATTACTGTACATATAGGTGTATATTGTACACATGTACAGGGTATATTTTTGTTGCGGCATGAGGTAAATTGCATACATTATTCCTAACCAATCTATGGGCAAATGAAAACAACTTTCAGAGTTTTCGCAGCCATTGCATATAGCTGTACACATTTCTAGTAACAATTTGAAAGTATACTAGTGACATTGAGAAAATCAATTACTTTCTCACAAACAAACCAATGTACTGCCCCGTTTGCCTGAATGGTGTATTATAGTAGTGTAATAAGATAAATATACGTCTGGTATATGCATGAATAATTAAAGCAGGTGGTTTGCATGGCACATGTATGCAATGTGGACATGTGGTAGAACCAGGATCACATTCAGTCTCTGTCATCAGTTGTCCTTATATAATGTACAGGCCGGCTAGTGCCCCTCACATGGTGGTCCTTCTGTACAGGTGGTCCTTCTGTACAGGTGGTCCTTCTGTACAGGTGGACCTTCTGTACAGGTGGTCCTTCTGTATAGTGGTTTTAATTCATGGCATTTAGGTTTCACTATGTATGCCTACTTTTGTGCATGTCTGCTGCATTATGTGTACACTTATACATGCATACAGTGTACATGTGTGTGTGTGTGTGTGTGTGTGTGTGTGTGTTTTGTGTGTGTGTGTGTGTGTGTGTGTGTGTGTGTGTGTGTGTGTGTGTGTTTATGTGTGTGTGTGTGTGTGTGTGTGTGTGTGTGTGTGTGTGTGTGTGTGCACAGGTATATGTGTGTACATGTATGTGTGTGTTATGATGCACCATTTCATACTTAGAGCAGCCCCCCCTTTTTACCACTGTAGCAACTGCCCATCTGTGCCCCATTTCCTTGCCAGCTGTGATTGAATTCAGCAGCGAAATGACACCTCACTGGGAGGCAATAGGACATGGCTTGTTCATTGGGTCATCAGCGGTACAAGCTCTCAGGAACCATCCCTGTTCACAAGACTCCAAATGTATTCAAATGCTTGAAAAATGGTTTGAAAATGGCAGAGATGTATCCTGGGAAAGGCTCTTTAATGTCCTAAGGGGACAAAAGATGTCGTCTCTTATCTGTGCAATTTCCCGAAAGGCCAAAACGTGATCCTTAAGTGTAATAACTGCCGACCTTAAAATATATTGTGTGGTTCAACTTTGTGTCATTTTTACTGTAAAACTCTGTATATAATATTATACAGTACATGTTGGTGTGTTGTCAGTTGTATAGACTTTTATAATACACAGAGTGTTATTTGGCCTCAATGTAAATATGGTGCGATCCGTGTGTATTCCCCCTTTTAATGTACTGCTGTGCAGTTTGTCCGTGACAATTTGATACATGTGTGTGGGTGATTTTGTGAGTTTTTAAATGTAATACTGTAACAATATTATCTCATTAATATTCTTCTGTTTTTATACCGCCGAATATTGATCGATCATGGCGTTTGGAGAAATGTACAAATTTATCCTATACACTATGTGTAACATGCATGATGTTTAAATAATATTATATATATATATATATATAATATACAGTACAGCATTAAATACTACAATACAACTTATACTACAATATCATATATTGGCGACATTCAAAATTTCGTCACCCAACCTTATTTTGTTTGCATGCATTGCATGTGTAAAATATATCTCCAAAATTTGACAAAATGCATGTGTATGTGGTAGAATGCATTGTTTTCTCTCAATGACATTTTGTTTTCCAACTTCAATTGAATGTATTGAGTTTGAAGTGTGCGATTGAGTGCAGTGTGTGTGTGTGTGTGTGTGTGTGTGTGTGTGTGTGTGTGTGTGTGTGTGTGTGTGTGTGTGTGTGTGTGCATGTGTGTGT
>CAUJGJ010000434.1:1471616-1486616 GCA_963170055.1 Halisarca cf. caerulea
ATATTTTTCTCATTTAAAGGAATCTCAAGAAGGAGTGTAGCAGGTTGACTACAGAAAATGAAGACCTCAGGTGTGCGAGTAGATAACATTCCCATGACGTGTTTGCATGTTCATGCATTTCTAGGCAATTGTAATAAATCAATATGGACTCAGTGTTAAATTAAATATATGCAATCAAGTAGCACATAATACATGTGTGAATATATGTGTACTATTAAATTGATATGTGTGTGCATGTGTGTGTGTGTGTGTGTGTGTGTGTGTGTGTGTGTGTGTGTATGTACAATTGTAGTTAAATTGCATGCACAAATATGTGTGTCCGTACATGCGTATACATGTTCATGTGTGCAGGTTCATGTATTAGCAGGTGTTGTGTGCATGTGTAGTCCTGTGTGAACTGAGTTAGTATATTGATATTACATGTATGAATGTGCAGATCTCGACATGTATATATAATTATACATAAATGTTATTTTTGTAAGACTGCCTTCACTGTAATAGTATTTAATAGTAGTCTACCATGTGAATTCATTGACCATGCCATTCTCATTCAAAGGCATCTCGAGCAGGAGTGTAGCAAGTTGACTGCAGAAAATAAAGAACTTAGGTGTGTGAGTGGATAACATGCATTCCCATTATGGTACAATTTTATGTGTTGATTACATGCACTTTTATAGGCTAATTACCGAGCGGTTTAGCGAGGTTAACTGTTTCCGGCGTATAGGGGAGTCTGATCGAGAAGCCCACGCACTTAATCGTATATTTTGGCCAATATGTCGTTTCTTTGTGCGAAAGTTGCAAGTCGGTGATAAAGTAAATTGACAGTGAAGTGGCAATAACAGAAGCGGGCAAACGTGTTCTATGTGATAAGGTAAACTATATGTGCATTTCCCCACTGGGTATTAAACAAAACGCGCCCAAAGTCACTTACGTTTGGGTCCCTGACAGTCCCATCTTGATCGATACGAAAAATTTAACAATCTTCATTATTATTGCATAATAATGTCTAAAACTTCTATACAGCGATTTTCAAGTTTCTTCCGCTAAATAGTAGGATTCACAATTTTGTTGTTCGGGTGATCGAATTGAGTAGCCATTGTGTCAGCCATTGTGTCGGACATCTTTAGGGGCACCTTTTTTGCCACTGCGCATGCGCAAGGACACGTGTAGATTATATGGCGCTATCGCCAAGACTGCTCTGTTTGCTTTCTTTGTTGTTTTGACGAATTCTATAGGACGTCTTCTTTCTCTGACAACTTTGTTCGGGGACAAGCTATAGAAATAACAATATAAAGGAATTACGCGCTGCTGGGAAATTTTACCGATAAACTGGTGGCCCGTTTTGGATCGAGTCGAACGTGACATGTCAGGGGTTTGAGTATCTGTGGTTTCGTAACAAGTGATTTAGCGAGAAGAAGTAAGAAAATTGAAATGTGAATTGTCATAAAAAGGTATTGATTGACAAATTACAGTTCAATATCGTCCGTGTGTTGCGCACTTTTGTTCTTGTGTTCCACTGTTCTTGGAACACTTGATTTGACTAACTACTGTTCATGTGCACCACTTTGCACCATCATGTGATAAAATTATACATATTTGATTGACATAATCTGTAATGTGTGATTATATCTGATATGATAGAGACTACTAAATTGCTATGCTGACTTATAATATAACTTTCAAACAAATTCTATAACGTAACAGATTCATTGTACAAAATCAATTTAATGCACAATGTTTCGGCCATGTAGGCCATCATCAGCTGCATAAAATGTTTTATACAGCAGATGAAGGCCTGTGTGGCCGAAATGTTGTGTGTGTTGATTTTGTACAAATAATCTGTTACGTTCCTGATCGAATGTAAACTGTCACTTCACATTTCATTTAACATCCTGATATATACATGCAACTCATTTTGCCGGTATGCCGTTTTCTAAAATTGTACATGCAATACAGCAAGGAAAACATTTAATTGAGTACATAATGTATTCACCTTGACTATTGTTTGTCGGAGTCTAAGTCTGAGAGATGTATGTAGTACATGTATGGAACATGCACCGCTATGCCAAATATTATTATAATGTGACATCAGTGGACTTTCAAACTGATATAGCAAATGAGTATATACCGTATATGCTCTAACTTTTTTTCATTCCAATTATTTGTCATGGGCTCCAAAAGGGATGAAAAGTATTCTAATTGATGACCAAATAGCATGTGTGTTAATCCTATTTATGTCAGAGACCCTAATTATTCGTCACGCAGACTGGCCACCTTCTTTCTGCCATTTGTTGGGCCATTGATATACCGTACTGGAGAAACTTCTGTTCCTTTGTCATTTTTATTTTGTTTGAGTAATCGTCGAATCATGGAGGAAGATTTTCATTTTTCCTTGTATATGTGGTATCCTCAAACGGGTGCAACAGTTTTCAAGCTAGAAATGGCCATTTTTCGATGGTTCTAATTCGCCGTCGTTGATTCTAAATATTTGTCCCCCCATTCCAATTATTTGCCACCTTTCAGAAACCTTGCAATTCCATTCTAAATGATGTTTTTTCCTGACAATTGCTCTGACAATAAATTAGAACATATATGGTATATGCACATTTATGTATATTTGTTAGATTCTGATTTTAACTGGATTATACCATGTGAAATGTGTCTGAAGACAGCCCTTTGCAGAAACCATGGATTTCATCGCAGTCAAACAAATCTATATATAATGTAACCCAAAATTTGAACCTATTTTATACACAGCAGCCTGTGTCACAACCTGTACTCCAACCACCTGAATATGTCAAATCCACAAATCTAAGTGCACTTACGTACAAATCATCTGAAACACAATGTCATGCAGATTGGCTACACATCACAGAAACAAATTTCATGTACTATAATTATACGTATGAGCAGCAAGTGACATTGTGTGATGTATGTTCAATCAATATTAAGTTCATGGATTCAAAAGAAATTTTAAAGACTTCTTGAAAAAAACGGACTGCTTGTTCAAATAGAACCAAATGATAAACCAAAAATGTTTGCAACTTTGTTTCTATCACTCATGCAGTTGTGTGGTGGTACATGAATTACAATATTATTGGTTCAGAATTAATCAAGGTCCATGAATGCATATATCCAGGTAAATTGACAATTATAGTATTATGTTGAGGAAGCATAATTATAATACTTCTAGCGCCATGGATACAACTTGGTTTCTTGTGCAGATTATGTGCAGTGGTACATGTAACATGCATTGCTCAGTGCTATTGTCAATTTGAATGTTCAAGCAGGCCAAATTGAACCAAGCATTGCAATTCAATTGAATCATGTACAATGAAAAGTGACCATTTATTTTGCAAATTTAATGCAGTGTCACCAGAACAAATAAAACCTCAACAGATTTGAGTCAATCACTGATGCATGACTCAACCAAATTGAATGTCAAATGTCACAAATTACAAATGTTACACAGTCGTACAGCCTTAATTGTTCACGAGTACTGATACTGTAGTCTACACACTGTGTCTTGCAAGCATGTGGCAAATGAGTAAACAACAAAACTGCTAACTTTGCATCTGCATGGCCATTGTAATACCATTGCACTCAATCTAGCATTACAACTCAAAGCATGAGACTCAGTACACACATCGATCAGTTTTGAATTCATAAGCAGCAGTAAAAATGGAATTGAACACTATTCAAAATCTATTTCAAAATTCAATTTTTGTTTTAGCAATCGCGAGGTTCTGAACTTGGTTCACAACTAGTATATATATAACTTGATATATAATTTATGGCCTTTAAGTTAGTATTATTCTATATAAAGTTATATAATTCAATTTTGCACATTAATTTTGTGTACATACTAATATGCATAAAATGCATAATTATGTACACATATTGCATGCATGGTGTTTTGTGTGTGTGTGTGTGTGTGTGTGTGTGTGTGTGTTATGCATGTGTGTGTAACGTTCCAGTTACTCGTCTCAATCATTCAACTCCAAAATCACACTACTACAAGCACATCTAACCTACAGTACATATGTTGCAGCCTAACAAAGACCCTATTGTGTTCCACCCAAGGGGCGCTGCACGCTCCCCTGGTACACCATGCAACTAGTTAGTTGTACACACATCCACAACAGTAACCTAACACCACTAAGAGTTACACACAAAGTACACCTGGTCCACACAATGTCACTATGTTACATCACCCCCTCCCTTCTTGAAGCTCGACCCCGAGCTTAAGTGGTTGCTCAAGTTCACTCAGTTGGGGTAACAAAGGTCCAGAAGTAGAGTTGACAATTCGAATGCGGACAGTAGGCACCTTGGCTCTGCTCATGTCATTGTTGGAGCCGGTTTTCCTGTGTCGACCCCTCCACACTTCCACCAGTGGATGGTAGGACACAATACCAAGCTGTCGACACACTCCCTCCGATAACAATAGCTGCTCTCCTGCGTCCATTTTAATATACACTGGTGTGGGTAAGGTTCGATTTCCAAAAGTTATATTGAGGTACATCTTACCATCCAGACGAAAAGGCTTCCCATCATAATTGTACGCTGTTTTGTCAGCAGGTTTAAACTCCTTTTTCCTCAGTTTTGCCTTAGCCGCTATCCTCTGAAAGGCCTTCCCTCCAAGGATAGTGATGTCAGCCCCGGTGTCCACAATCCCATACATGGCCACTTGGTGTATCTCCACCTTGACACATTTAGCATGACTACCCTGGTCTTCCACAGTTATCCTTCTAATGTGCTCCTCATCGGAATCAGATGCCAGGTATGCCATGGGGTCGTCTTGGATTTCCCTTGCTGGATGATTCACTTCCTCCCTACTTGTGGTAACATGCTTGGCGTGAAGATGTTCCCTGGCTGATCTCCCCACACTTTCAGTGCTGGGAGCCTTGCAGTTCCTGGCAAGGTGTGTTGTGCTTCCACATGTATAGCATGCCTTGGGTTTTAGTGGCCCTCCCCTGGATCCTACAGCTGCTCTCTGAGTCTCCAACGCTATGTCCTCAGACTGACGGTACAATTGTCTTTGCTGCAGTCTAGTTTGATGCTTCTCCTCGTTTTTAGCTGCCAAACATAATTCCTTGTACGTTCCTGCTCCTGACACTGCTGGGCTGGACATGAGGTGCTGGTGAAGTCCTTCCTGCAGCTGTCCATGTAAGAGAATGTCACGAGTCTCCTTTGACATACCGTCTCTGCCATAAGCAAGATTGAACGTCCTCTCCAGTCGGCGAATGAAATCAGAAACTGGCTCCGTGCGCTGTTGACTGAGGTGTCGGAAATCCTGGGCCGCCATTGCCTTTGCTGTAGGTTCCAGTCTAGATGCCAGTCCAGTGGTTGCTGCTGTAAGAGTCTGGCGATCTCCTTCGGAAAGTAAGGCCCACTCCTGGCTTGCTCGTCCTCGTAGATGCCCTGCCAGTTGCAGTAGGGTCTCAGCCTCGGTCCACCCATTCCAGGTTGCAGCTCTCTGCAGTGTTGGCAACCAGTCCTGGAAGGTTATCTCTGGCTTCTCACCATCAAACGCGTCCACAGGTGGGGCCTTTCCCTTGCGCTGTCCTCGCATTCCGTCTAATATAACACTAGTATCTCTGCTCGTACGCGATAAAACATCTCCGTTGTTGACGCTTGCTTTCTGATGTCCGTTACGAAGGACCTGGATCTCGTCGTCCTTTTCATCCAGTCGCCTTTCGAACTCCCTCATTTGCATACAATTTCGTTCCCAGAGTCGTTCATATCGCGCAGTCTGGCGCGCTAACTGTTCCTTCAACTGGACGTTTTCCTCTTGTAGGCGTGCCAATTGATCGGTGTCGTCGTCGTTGATAGCTGGCGAATGATCCTCGACTTCCGTATTCGCAGCTTCCTCCACTACCGTTAGCGTTAAAAACAATCCAGTCTCGTCCACGAGGTGAAGTTTCGATGAGTCCTCTTCATCAACTATCGAGAGGATAATAATTACACAGCAATTTACAATTCAATACAAGTATTGATAATAAAGAGCAACTGTTGATCAACTACATTTAGACACAAGCAAAGTCAGCTGGGATGTTGATGGTCTTTTTGCCTGATCTGGAGCCTCTGATTGCCATGATAGATTGCCTCAATAGAAGGAAAGAGATCTGACATCTCAACCAGTTGATCACGTGCTGGTACCTCATTTTTCTCCTTTCTGCAATCATGGAACTCAGTCGCTTGAAAAATGTTGTACACTCCCTGGCCATTCCTCCGGTACACGCAAACACCAGTGGAGTGAAGGCTGCTCTCTCAACTTCACGGACACGTTCACCATAGCGTCTTTTCTTGTCCATTTCGTGCTGTCTGTAAACACTAGACAAGGGTTTCGACTTGTAGGTAGGGGCGTTTGGGTAAAAAACCCTTACGTCAAACAATGCCTCCTGACCTGCACGCCAAAATCCACTGGCCTTTATGTCCAGTCTCGCCTCATCCTCACGGCTGCTGGTGCCGTGGTCAAAACTTTCTCCACTAAGTGGTTGTAGGGGTGGTTCTATGGAGGTGTTAGGGCATACTTCTCTCAGAAGTACTTCAGTTCTACTACTACTTCATCAACTATCACCTGCACGTTAGCTGGCCTTCTGTCCTGCTCGGTGAGCTTCCCTTCGATAAGCAGACGTAAATCCTCCGTTGTCGCCGACGCTGTTAGGCCGAGCTCCTTTGCAATTGCTTTCAGCTGTTTCGACGTGAGCCTCCTGGAATTCAGCGGTATACTGTCTCCCTCGGGGAATTCCATTTCTCTATCGTCCATGTCTCGGCAGGACCTCCAATTGTAACGTTCCAGTTACTCGTCTCAATCATTCAACTCCAAAATCACACTACTACAAGCACATCTAACCTACAGTACATATGTTGCAGCCTAACAAAGACCCTATTGTGTTCCACCCAAGGGGCGCTGCACGCTCCCCTGGTACACCATGCAACTAGTTAGTTGTACACACATCCACAACAGTAACCTAACACCACTAAGAGTTACACACAAAGTACACCTGGTCCACACAATGTCACTATGTTACATGTGCATTCATGTGTCACTGTGTGTTTGCACTTGTATCTTTGTGTGTGTACAATTCAATTTTCCACATACTACATAGTATTATTGCTTTTTAAATGCAGTATGTACATATATGGCACACTGTGTGTGTGTGTGTGTGTGTGTGTGTGTGTATGTGTGTGTGTGTGTGTGTGTGTGTGTGTGTGTGTGTGCATCTATATCATACTTCCTACTCCTGCAGAATGTACAAGGAAAAATCATCATCAACACATAAAGATGCACAAATCAGGTGTGTATGGTATCATTGTGCTATCATAGATACTTAAAAACTAGTCTCTATGGTGTACTGTATAGTAACTATAATAATATTATTATTTTAAACTATCATAATAATATTTTAATTCTTTGAACATGTTTTACTTTGAAGGGAACTGGTGGATGATTACAACAAACTAAATAGAGAATATGCAAACTACAGAAAGAAACACAAGTACGTATGCATACATGCATGCGTATATGCATGCTTGCATGCTCCTGCATGTGCATGTATGTAAATGTATAAATAATATTATGTGAATATGTGCTTGTGTGTGTATACTGCATGCATGTGTGTGTGCGTGTGCATGTGTGTGTATATATTTGCATGTGCGCATGTGTGTGTGTGTGTACGTGCAAGTGTGTGTGTGTGTGTGTGTGTGTGTGTGTGTGCATGTGTGTGTGTGTGTTTGTGTGTGTGTGTGTGTGTGTGTGTGTGTGTGTGTGTGTGTGTGTGTGTGTACGTGCATGTGTGTGTGTGTGTGTGTGTGCATGTGTGTGTGTGTGTGTGTGTGTGTACGTGTGTGTGTGTGTGTGTGTGTGTGTGTGTGTGTGTGTGTGTGTGTGTGCATGTGTGTGTGTGTGTGTTTGCGCATGTTTGAGTACATGTATGCACTAATTTAATGGAATAAGTGTCATATTGTGATTGTAATATGTGTATAGTATACGTAAGATATCATATGCAGAATTTCGTATAAATTATAACTTTTTCTCCATTGAAATAACAGCATGAATACAAAAGAATTATAGTCAATCATTCAAATTAGATGTATTGTACACTTTTGCTATCCTTCAGTAGAGAAGTGGAATCCTTGCATGCCAGTGCAAATTACATTGCATCTCAGCTGCAGAAGGAACGACAGCCATGAGTTGTGGATTATACATTGTTTATTTGTAAACATCATATAATTTTATATTATATTTTCAAACAGTATTAACTCCATGCATATTACATGCATAAGATCAATTTTGTGGGCAATCATCAGCCAATATATATAATACTCAATTATACTATATATGAGGAAATGAAAGTGCATGGCACTGTTATATATATATATACAGTAAAATGACATGCACTTTGTACTGAATCAAATGAAGGTTCTTATCATAAACCAAGTAATGCATTAAGGACAGGATCTTCGGCTCAATGTGTCCAGCATGTAACTCCATTGCATTTGGCGATAAACTTGCCAATTTTAACGATTCGATCAATCTAGCTTGCATTAAAGTGAGGTATTATATATCCTACCCATTGCTCTTTGCTACCCATAGTGCTACACTAACTTTTCATATAATAATCATTGAAGGCGAATGCAAATGTGTATATTCTATATGGGTACACATTGGGTATATTGTAATATTATGATTGAGACATACAAAAGGGTATGTACTGTAATGCCATTTGAGGTGCCTGATTTAGAATTCATAATTTGCAACCTGCAATATGGAGTGTGTTGGTACGCAACATACTGTACTCCGGATCCACATATGCAGGGATGACTTGAAAACAAACTAGCTAAACAATTTTGGGCTCAATATAATATTGTGCATGTGCATGTGTGTGTGTGTGTGTGTGTGTGTGTGTGTGTGTGTGTGTGTGTGTGTGTGTGTGTGTGTGTGCATTTGTGCATGCGTGCGTGTGTGTGTGTGTGTTTATGTGTGTGTGTGTGTGTGTGTGTGTGTGTGTGTGTGTGTGTGTGTGTGTGTGTGTGTGTGTGCATTTGTGCGTGCGTGCGTGTGTGTGTGTGTGTTTATGTGTGTGTGTGTGTGTGTGTGTGTGTGTGTGTGTGTGTGTGTGTGTGTGCGTGTTTGTTCATTTACATGTGTTTGTATACACGTACACACACACGTGTGTGTGTGTGTGTGTGTTCATTTACATGTGTTTGTATACACGTACACATGTGTGTGTGTGCGTGTGTGTGTGTGTGTGTGTGCGTGTGTGTGTGTGTACAAATAAACAATTAATGTGAGAAATTTCCTAAGATATAGCATTTGATAAGTATGTATTATACAGTAGTGGTTGGATAATGATCATTGTAGTGTGTACACTAAAGTATCACTCATGCACATATTATATCAAAGTTCATTGTAAAATTTATCCAGTATTATTATTATATATATACCTCACTTATATATAATATTATACTGTATAATATCATAATATATCATTTGAGTATACAGGTATATAGCATATTATTATGACCTAATTTTATGGCTATTTGAGGTAAACCTTTGATGAGAGATCACCTGTCTTGAGAGACCACTTCTTCTTGACCCACAGATACCACTCTAGTTATCGCTATGTCTAGGCAATACAAGGAGCAGGAGAAGAAGAAGAGATTAATCTATTGGAGAACAAACTAATCTGCAAGGGAGCTCCTAGAGAAAGCTTGTTAAGTGGATTGATTCCTGTGTCAATTGATTCTCGCATGCAGTGCTCAATATCACATTCAATTTGTTTCAACTATCTTATGTATTGTCCTGTATTCTTATTCTAAGACCTAGTCTCATTATCAGTATTGTTTATAAGCAATAAGGCAGTTACTGTACTTCCGATAAGAATTATTATGGCATCACATTGATTATTAAACTTATTTTATAATTGGTCAGTGTATTGATACTATAATACATGCAAAATTATATTATATAATTTTTATAAGGATGAAATGTGTACTGCATGTATAATATTAAATTATAGAAAGTGTTGCTCTAACTGTTACAATAGGTAAGCCAGTGTTCTGTTGTTTATGTCAATGCATTGCACCAGTTGATGTGAGAAGTATCTAGTGTTTGCGTGTGTGTCTGTGTGTGTGTGTGTGTGTGTGTTTGTGTGGGTGTTTGTGTGTGTTTGTGTGTGTGTGTGTGTGTGTGTGTGTGTGTGTGTGTGTGTGTGTGTGTGTGTGTGTGTGTAGTGTGTGTAATTGTGTATGTGTGTGTGTGTATGTGTGTGTGTGTGTGTGTGTGTGCATGTGTGTGTGTGTTCGTGTGTACGTTTGTGCGTGTGTGCATGCGTGCGTGCATACGTGTCACTGTGTGTACATGTATGTATGTGTGTGTACATGAGCCTACATGCATTTGTGCACGAGTATGTACCATATTCAAGGATCAATTCCAGAATCAATATATCCCAATAAATATTTGTTTTATTAACACCACATAATTGATATATCCCACATGGGTGGAAACTCAGGTGATGGGATAAATAAACAAATCTAGTATTTAATTTGATGGCCTCATATCACTTTGTTTTCCATGCCTTTCTGTACCATCATGAGTATCGTTACCTTCTGTACACTTGTAATAATATTCATGGCCTCTACCGAATATGTTGGTTCATCGATGACACTCCCTGTTGTGATTGGAGGTGAAACAGAGAAATTTCCAAACTGTACATGACGTTGTTTGAGATTATGTATTTTCAAACTTTTTTGTGTGTGTATGTATATACGCTCGCATGCGTGTGTGTGTGTGTGTGTGTGTGTGTGTGTGTGTGTGTGTGTGTGTGTGTGTGTGTGTGTGTGTGCATGTGTGTGTGTGCCTGTGTGTGTGTGTGTGTGTCACAGGTCCGTGGGTCTTCTGGTCAATAATCAGAAATTATAAAGTTACCATTCCTAATCATTTATTTTTCAATTGGAATGGAAAAGGGTTACAACTTTGCATCTTACTGAAAGGCATGCGAATGTTCCCCTTCATGCAAAACACCCCTGTGAATTTATGTCGCGTACTGCTATGGTGGAGGATGTAGTATGAAAGTGCAGCGGCCTAAAGGTGTGTGCCTGTTAGTCCAGCCAGCACTTACATAAGAAAGTGGGTCCAGCTGGCTGGATTATGGCCGTTGGTGCCCATGTGTGTGTGTGTGTGTGTGTGTGTGTGTGTGTGTGTGTGTGTGTACATGTGTGTGTGTGTGTGTGTGTGTGTGTGTGTGTGTGTGTGTGTGTGTGTGTGTGTGTGTGTGTGTGTGTGTGTGTGTGTGTACATGTGTGTGTGTGTGTGTGTGTGTATGCGTGCGTGCGTGTATGTGCTTGCGTGTGAGGGTGTACGTGTGGTTAGTCTAGCTAGCGGAGACGGTCTAGCTAGCTAGACTAACGTATTGCGTCTTTGTATAACCGGAAGTATGAGTTACGAAATCAAATTCTGCGGCTCAATGGAACAAAACAAGGAACAAAACCAGCTCGGTGGCACGCCACGCTCATTTCTACCGGTTGTATTGCAAGTACAGCTATCCAGAGTGCTGCATTCGATGACCAGCCATAGAAACGATGTCGAATTTCTCAAAGGACCGCGAAGAAAAGCCAGAGTTCAGGGTGACTCGTTTGCCGCATCCTAAACGAACGAACCGCCGTGAAGCTAATTATCCGTCAGATAAGGTGAGTGAGATGTTCGCGGTCTTTACAGCGGCATGAAGAGAGCACGTACACACACGAAAACTATGAAGCTCTCAACATTGCGAGGCGGCCTGTTAGCTTAGCAAACTAATCCTCGCGCTGCTTGCGTAATATCTTACTCGAACCACAGACACACTACAAGCCTGCGCGGATGAACTTAGTATGTGGTCTTAATTTTTACCATACTAGAAACTCACTTCTAGTATGTATGTTTTTACTATCCAGGCTCTCGAGACGCCCAAGCAAGGGTGCCCTGCTGTGCTAGTAAATTATTAATATAAGTAAATTTATTGCACACACTCTCAGTGATGGTAACAAAAATCAGTGTGTTCTTTCAAATTGATTATGAGTTGCCTTGTGTGTGGTGCTAAATACTTCACCCTCTCTTTTCATCCATCAGTCACCCTCCCACATGAAGCCGGAAGCGAGAATTCACCATGCCTGCTACACTGAGTGTCAAGAAGGACTGAAGTGCCTCTGTGCGTGCGGCAGCCCTTTTGCTACCGGTGTGGGGCGATCCAAACAGCTGTATTGCCAAGAAGGAATGCAGACACTGGTGAGAGGAGAGTACACAGGAAGCCCTCAAGACAGGTCACGCAAGCGACATCATACAAGGTTGGCTTTATATCTCTTCGTATCGCTTGATCTATGAATACATACCTGGTATTATATATATATATACATGCATATGTACTGAGGTAATTAGTGGCTATCATGGTAGGTACTTAGGTACTGCAAGCAAACTGATAGTTTACGAGTTGTTCTAATTTGTGGCATGCACTGTTATGTTAAGTGCTATCAGTTGAGTATGAAGTCCTGATTGTATGTGCTAACTTCAATGGAACAATTTCAACATGACGTTATTCAAGCCCGGGCATGCGCATGCATGTGTGTGTATTTGTATTCACGCGTAGCCCAGACTGCATGCTATTTTGCCTCCTTTTTTGGTGACTATAATGTCACCAGTCACCGGTTTTGCTGACCAGTGATGTTATAGTCACTGAAGAATGAGCCGAAACAGCAGTCTGGGCTACGCGAGACTAGTATGTGTGTATATATGTGTGTGTGTGTGTGTGTGTGTGTGTGTGTGTGTGTGTGTGTGTGTGTGTGTGTGTGCATGTGCGTGAATGCCTCATTGGAGATATTGTCAAATTACCATGACTCCCTTCATTACTGCATACATAATTTTGATTGTTGTAGATCAGCAAGCCTGAATAGGCTTAATTTGCATTGTGGGTTAATTATCATAATTTTGATACTATTTAATTGTTACAAGTTTAAGATTCATGAAATGTGTGCATTGTTGGCAGCGATTTGCTGAATCAGCTCACCACAGCTTATACCCTGGCTGGTGTGTTTCCTTTTGAGGATTAAAGTACGTAGTATGGGGGAGAGGGGGAGGGTAGGGGGTGTGGCAGGGAGCACCATGGGCGAAGCTACATCAGAGCAAACACAGCTTTGGCACATCATTGTACGTAGGTGGCTGATGGCTCATCAAATGTGATATTGAGTCATTTGCAACAATTAGCTGAATCAGTTTGTGAGTGATTCGTTCATATTTGGTATGTCTGCTGAATTCCCTACAGCTAGGCAGGAAGTTGGGGGAGGGGGGAGCAGAGCGGGGAGTATTTTTGTATGAGAAAATATTTTCTGAATAGGAATAGGAAGCAGCTGAGTGGACTGGATCTTACACGAGAGGGGATGTTACTGCGTGTGTGTGTGTGTGTATGTGTGTGTGTGTGTGTGTGTATGTGTGTGTGTGTGTGTGTGCGCGCGTGCGCACGCGTATGTGTGTGTGTGTGTGTGTGTGTGTGTGTGTGTGTGTGTGTGTGTGTGTGTGTGTGTGCATGTATGTGTGTGCGTGTGTGTGTTGTGGAATTTGGGTGAGGAGTGGGAGGGTAGGGGGAGAAGTGAGCGATGCTACATATGAACAAACACTTCTGTGGAGCAGTCATTGTAGGTGCATAGTCATGGTTGATGACCCATCAAATGCGAGTGCATCGTTTGCAGTTGTTAGCTAGCTGAATCAGCTTGTGGGCAGATACAGTACCTGTTGTATAGGCGCTAGTTTTTGTGGGTCATATTTTTCGCAAATCAAGAACTTGGAGGTAATCTGCGATTTTATTTTCACGAACAGACCAGTCCCCAATATATGTTTAGATTACTAGACTATGTATCTAACCAAATATTCACGATTTAATTTTTGCGAATGCAGGCTCATTTGTGAAATTTGCAAAAATAAAGTCCTGTGGAAATTAGCGCCTATACAATATTGTATAGGCGCTAATTTCTAATCAATATAGGCTGTTGAATTCCCTGCAACGAGACTGGTAGTATGGGAGAGCACAATGGGGAATATTTCGTATGAAAAAAGTGTTATTTTGAAATTGAAATGAGCAGTAGGGGGGAGGGAGAGTTCACACACTTGGAAGGATATAACGGGCATTGTGAGTGATACTTATACTGAATTTGAGTACAGTGACCCTGTTAAGACAAAATTGCTTAACACGGAATTTTGTCTACCAAGAAAGCAGCAAATGCCCCTTGAATTGTTCTGATAGCAAGAAACTCTGATAAGATGAACATTTCAATCGCGCTCCCTTGACTTTCGTGTTGAGGGTGCCACAGTCTTGTTATCAATTGAATGGCTCATATCTTATAGTCAGACTCTTGTCTCTGTTATGCGCCTTGTGTTTATAATTTGCTATGGCTTTGATGTTCACTGGCATATGCTTCAAGCCAGCATGGTGTGTGTGTGTGTGTGTGTGTTGTGCTGTCCATTGACTGTGTGTGTGTGTGTGTGTGTGTGTGTGTGTGTGTGTGTGTGTGTGTCTGTGTGTGTGTGTCTGTCTGTGTGTGTGTGTGTGTGTGTGTGTGTGTGTGTGTGTGAGTGTGTGTGCATTTGTGTGTGTATGTGTGTGTGTGTGTGCTTGTGAGTGTACACATGCATGCTCATATACAGGCCGACTACCAAAATTTTATATTCCACGGGTGGGGAACTGGTATTTAGATGTTGTAATGGAAGATTTTATATAGGCAGGTAGAGTATAGAATGATCAGCAATGCCTAGTGTTGTGGGTGTGCAGTCATGATTGATGAGTCATTGAACCTCCAAGTGGGGTTGTTTACTACTGCGATTTGCTGAGTCAGCATTTCTTTCCATCACTTGCTGACTTGCTCTATCAGGATGCAGGGAGGTGGGGTAGGGGGAGGGACTAATACACCTGTTGTAAGCAAATTGTGGACCTTCCTTACCAGGATGACGGGAGGTGGGGCAGGAAGGCAGGT